>JAGVSQ010000140.1:0-51687 GCA_022683975.1 Rhyacophila evoluta
ATATCTTCACAATGTGTAGATCCATATGCTCCACGTCGGGAGCGAACATGGTATAAAAAAAAAACATAAACAATCACTTACCTTACAAACGGAGATGTAACATATGATTGAGAAGCTTCATAAAACGAATGATGAAATTATTCACAAATTAATATGTATATTATAATGAGTATTAGAACATAAAGAATTTAATTTAAAACTTAATATACGAGTATATTAGATAATATTTTTTTAAATATAATGGATGCTTAATCTTGGGAGTTTGTGTAATATTTGTAAGAAAATTGCATTTTTCTCAATAATAATTTATTAATAAATATTTAATACTGAAAAAAACTTCAAACTACTATTAAAATGTAATGGAAAATTTTCAAATTATGAAGAATCATTTGTTTTATTTTAATGCCGGACTTAAGTATCGTTGTATATTTTTATTTGAGTAGTGCTTCCTGCAGTGAAAAAAAATCGATGCTTAGCTGTTAAATAAATGAAAATGTGAGAGTATTTAAAACTATTGTATAATAATCGAGAAGCGAATACACAATAAAAGCAAAAAAGGGGGAATTGATCTGGGCATTGTGATTATATAAAGAAATTTCAAATTTCGAATAAAGAACCACTTTTCATATATGGAGCATTGTTCGCGATAATGGTCATGCCTGGAATTATTTTAACTGACATTATGACGGATTACTCGATTCCATAGATATAAACTTCGGCGACCGTAATAACATTCAAGTTTCGGTTGGGCCGACATCAAAATCGTCCTGAATAAATCACGACAGTCGTTAGGTCGAAAAGCGCCGCGCGTGTTCGAAGCAGATCGCGTGACCCGGCCGCAAGATGGCGTGCGCGATTCCCGTCGGCCGGTTGAACCATGCAACGTTATGGCTCGGAGATATCATGCCGACGGACGAGCCGACAAAGTTTATTAACTGTCACTTTTTTCATTTTGAATATAATAATGTATTCATGTACCGGAAAATATTACGGATGGATGAATACTGTTCTATAAATATTTGCATTCAGTGCTCAAATTAAATGTTATACATACGCAAGAGCATACAGAAATTGTTCATCAGTTTACCCTGATGTTGGAAAACATACGATTTAAAAAAAAAATTTAGCAGTATTTAAAAAATATTTGTTTGTCATTTGTGGTTCTGAATGTTTTAGTTAAAAGTATTCGTGAGATTTTTCTGTCACGTAAATTCAAATAATTATAATCAGCGGCAGATCGCGTATGGGTACGTACTGTGGAACTGCATCATCCCCTATTTCCCTTGATATTATAGATAACATTTAATATAATGAGTCATTTTATCTTTCATTTTTTCTTTATACAGTATAAAATCCTTAAGCTTAATGTCAATGCCTATTTCCCAGTTTATGAAAAAGATACAAAAAATTCACAGTTCCAGCGGTGTGGTATTTGACTGTTGTACACATGCGCACATAGGATGCTGCATGCGAAGCTGAGAGGAAGAGAGAGCACTGTCGCTCTCGCAGTGCTACGTGCGGCGTGCTGGTGGAAGGTAGTTTTTTTTGCTACTCGTGTGTTGTGCTTAAAATCCGTGTACCATATTCTTGAATGTGATAAAGTATAGAATTAGATTATCCTGCTTCCAGCTTTCAGCAGATTTTAAAACAAAGGTTGAAAATTTTCTAGGCAGCGCCCCCACTAATTTTAGCTACGAGCCACCATTTATTATGGTGCCTTATGGTGAATGGTAAAAAATATAATAAAAATGTAGAACTGGAAAGCAGATGGATTTAACAAATGGCTGACAACCATTTCTCGTAAAAATGCTTGTTAAGGTAAGTTTACATGGAGATTTATGTACTGCAATTCGGAGCAGATATGTTACAAAATGGTGAACTAAAAGGTTATTATGGTAGGCCATTAAACTGTTTATCTGAATCGGAATCATGTGCGTTCTAGTGTATGTATTCTAGTTTTTGGAAACTGCAATTCTGCTATTATTATTTAAAGGGTTTTTTCTATAGTTTGTTACATACAATGTTGTTCAAATAATCAGTCTGGAAGTAAATGATGACGGAGAGGAAAGTAAGTATAGTGTAATGATAAAAATACAGTCATTACATCTGTAATATTATAAGTATCCTTATTTCCTGAGTGAGAAAACAGGAAATGGCCTAAATAAGGAGGATATCCGGTACACGTTCAATCAACATTTACACTGGGCGACCATAAGACGGCCATTGGAGGTTAAAGATGTACAGAATTCGATTTAAGGTTTCCGTTACATCTTGTTGGAGAACAAAATCAATGTGTAAATGAAATTAGATAAATGTAAAAGGTTGCGAACAAAATTATTTTGTTAAATATTGTAGGATCGTCAAGCTATTGTGAAGAATATTGTGTGTTAGATCTGATATTAAGCGTAATACAGAGGTATTATTAGACATTATTAATTTTTTTCTTTGTATTGAAAATCACTTCATTATCTACTGTTTATTGCTAAAGACTTAAAATGATCTCGTCAATTATTTTTGCCACTCATTTAAAAATGAGCATTTCGAGCATTATATATCAATTCATCAACTCACGAGGTTTCGATACCCAAGGATTATATTACAGGACAATAATTGCCAATAATTGTACTTTCCAATCTTAAATACGGATACAAAATCAAGTATGTTTACATTTATATCAAAATACATCAGTGCTGTCTCAAATAAATCACCAATTTTTCACTTAATTTTCATACCCGTAATCAGTGTAAAAACATATTAAATAAATGTTGTTTAAAAACAAAAATCTACGTAAGAAATCTATTTTAAATTATATATCTACAATCAACCTCGATGAAAAATAAATCTCAATTGTATGAAAAACATTTAAAAAATGTTTTGTCTTATTCAAAACCTGGAGCAATGAATGCCCTTCTATAAACAACCTGAAAAACAAAAGATTTCCGTTGCGTGAATGGATTAAAATAACTATTATTTATTTCTGTAAAAGCTTCGGCCCCACTGAAAACCCGAAAAGATTTATTGTTAACAGAAGTAATCGAATTTTGTTAGAAGAGCTTTTTGCAAACCGCATAATGCATAATTCACATACCTTTAACAAGTTTAACTACAGTTAGCACTGTTAACAACTGGAATATAAAATTCAATATCAAGTCGATTTTAAAAATATTAATACTTATCAAACTAATTGCTTATTCTTAATAAAGTAATTTAAGACAAATTAAAAGAGAGGTGTCAAAAGATTGAGCAGATTCTTTAAATTATAGTAGCAAATAATAGAAAACTAAAATCGCAGATAGTTATCGCCGAAAAAATTTCTCATAATTAGTATCATCAATTGTTGATTATAATAAATTTTCGAACGGAGAATATGTACAATATAATGTTAAGTACTGATATAGTGTAATTTACATCCAAAGCGAATGTGAAAAAATGTTATATAATATGTGAAATATATATTATTAGTATCAATAATAATCTGCATTTTGCCTGAATGGGTTTATTTGGTACGGAAAAAATATACACCTATCCAATCTAATTAAAAAATGTAAATTCCATGGTTAAAATAAAATCAGTAGACATGCCCAAGTATACTATAACACATTGGTGATACGTGAGCGTCAGTTAGGTCAAATAATAGGGTAGTCCCCGGCCGAGTTATTTCGATTTCTTTTGCCGGCTATGTATTTACTTACCCGCTATTTACGCCACGGGGAAGTTGATCGGCGTCATTATTACCAGCCCAACAAGGAAACACGCTAAACCGAGAAAAAATATTATATAATCGGTATTGTTGGGTCTTTTACGGCACGATTCTTGGAAAAATAATAGTAATTTGGGGCTGTTTGAGGAAGAAAATTGGTCTTTGAATGCTTGCGTACATTATGTGTGATTATAAAATAATAAAACAGCGGTAGTGGTAGAATTAGAATTATAAAATTATTATAATTGACACTTACGCAGTACACGTATTCATTAAATTTTGCAAGCATTTTGGTCGATAAACATGTTATTATATTAGACTATAATGTTGAATTTATGTAAGGATAATAAGAACAACGTTGAGATTGTCCAAATTTCAGTTAAGAAATGTGAAATTGAATAATAAAATATAAATATTGTAACCAAAATACGAAAAACCATTAGTTAGTGAAAAGGCACTTCAAACACGTTGCGGATAGTGTTGAAAAATAAAACATCTAAATCAAAAATACCTATTTGTCGATATATTATAATTCAAGCTAACCTAAACTTTTCCAGCTCAGCTCTCTGTGTGGAGTGTACAGCCACCACATGATGGTTTCAGTCCGCCATCTCTCTACGACTTTTATTGTAACAGACTTATTAACTTATTTAATTTGATTCATATTGCCCGTCTTAGTCATTTTTAGATTCACATGTTTATTAGAATAAAAATTTGGTCTTTGAACACCGACTGCAATAGATTTCAGTTAGTGATAAAAAACAAAATATATTGTATTATTTAATAAACTATTTGAAGACAACAAATGATTGGTTACGCCAAACGGTAATTATTTAAGTAATTTAACAAATATTGTGATACAATAATATATTGAGTTAGTTTTTACTGTAGAAATATATATTATTCGCAATCGGGAATGGGAAACATGACGTAAAAAAGAAACAGCAAATACAAAAGCGATTATTTGATACAATTGATGTCAAGGCTGAATCCGTCTTAGGAACGTAGATAAGATTTAACGAGATTGAAAAGATCAACAAAGGGTCGACAAAATGAAAAAACCAAACATGGCAGGAATGAAGGGATTAAGTACCTTCACGTATTTTTGCTACGTGGCGTCTACCTTAGTTTTTCTTTACTGAAACCTATCAGTTTAAGACAAAGTTTTTCTTGGTTACCTTTTTTAACTGGATCTTTTGAACATATACTCGCTTTGATTATTAAATCCAAGAATATTTCGTATTCTATACATTTAGCACAACATACTTTAAAACCAGATATTTATCAGAACAAAATATCTGCGAGTTTTGCTCTATAGCCAAGCTAAAAGAAACATGCGGTATTTGGCATTGTTGAAATTTTAAGTTTTGATAAATATGGGTATTCAAATATTATACTTGCTACTAGGTTAATATAACTTACCTTCACTTTATTAGAACCCATTTAAATTTATTACGTCTCGTAAGTTTATAGTTTCTTCCTCTCTCAATGGTTAATATTAAATTATATTGCCATTAAAAATGCTTTAAAGCTTGCTCGCCATTAAAATTGATAGTACTATATTTTTTTTAAATAACGAAAATTATATTTTATCCATATGATGTATTTCATAGAATTGATAACAGGGATTAGGATACAAGTGTGATTCATGGTGATTCTGAGAGAAAGAGATTTGTATGTAACGGGATAGAGATTGCGTAAAGTTATTAATCTAGGCTTATTAAATATTTGTGAAATAGAATATATCTAAAAATTTTAAGTGAATGAAAATTAATCGACTTAACAATAAACGATCAAATTATCTCCAAATGGCAAATACGAATCCATTACAATGTATAATTTTATTTATACTTTTAAATTGATAGACTTTATTTAAAAACCTATTATCGACAAAAAAGGTCTGATATATTTTAAGAAAAATGTGCAAAAAAATAATAAGACACGCGGTGTAAGTTTGTCGTAAAAGGCAAAACCGTGATCCTTATGGCTGTGTAGGTGTTCTTATAGCAAGATCAGCAATCAAACGAAGTTTTACGCCCATCTTGATTCTCGATTATTCTGTTTGCCTACTTACATATGGAGTGCGAAAAACGAAAGGTCATGAATTTGCTTCACCCTCTTGCCATGTGATTGATGATGATAAATGTGGGATTGAAAAAGAAATACACCTTCCGTGTGAGGGTTTCTTTCATTGTGTCGCCATCATCCATAAAACAAAGGGATTTATTTTTAAACCTATGATAAATTAATATGGGCGGACAGGATACCCGATTACATTGTTTTAATCGTAGATTAAATTAAAAATATACATTGCTTAAAATATGAGTCTTCTTCGCTCTCGAGATATCTATCGAAACTGTTTAAACAAAAGGTATTTAGCCTATGTTTATTCAAAAGTGGTTTTATTTGAGAATCGCGATGTATGACAAAAAGAATCAAGTAAATGAGGGTTAATGTCTTTTACCTAAACGAGTTCACTATGTATATTTCTAAAATTTACAATTCGATAACATCTGATATAAAACAATACAATATGCCATGTGAAGAAAACAAGCAGGTGTGGTGAATAATAAACCAAATTAAATATATTTTTTATTGAAATTAGCTTGAAATTAGTATGCATACTTAAAATAAAGTTAGGTAAATTATTCTGTACGTGTAACTTTTTTTCTAAATAGTCAATAACTGGCCAACGTTAAAATATTTCTATATTACAGTCTTCATATTTATTTTTTTGTATAGTTTATATTAACATCTACATATTTTATTTATAATGCAGCAATAAATTTTAAAAATATTCTAAACGCAGCCTCATCGCTAAGAAATTAGTCTAAAACGTAGCGGTATAAATATTTTAGTAAAAATTTCATGTGGTTTTCAATGAATAATTAACATGGTCATTTACGCCATATTTTAACGTTATCAATATATAATATATAAAAGTAAGTTAGATGAACATACATATATTAGACAAAGTTATTTAAAATTTAAACTTACTCGTATGTATATACAATAGTTACACACACTTATAATTAAAACCTCAAATATATTTTTAATATTGAGTATTTTTGTCGTATGCTTTATTTACTCTTTTTGTCAACGCAAAATTCGCAAAGGCTAAAATGAATCACATTAAAGAAGAATAGACATTATGCAACAATGAATATAAGATCGATTCAAATAATTTATCATGCAACGAAACTTAATGTTCAGTATTCTGTATAAAATGAAACTGGCAGTCAACCTGAAATTCAATGGCAAGTCGTGTAAAACATTCTTCTGATTTTGTCATCTAACTTTGTTCTGTCTGTTTGAAGACTTTTGTTACTCAACAAAGAAAATGATAATGGCAGGAATCGTCACAGGAAGCTGATAAAAAGAGTTTAAAAACTTTGCAAATCTTAATTAATGTTAACCGAAAAGTATTCGAGGCACAATTATTATTGTTTCATTTTGTACTGTGGTTTGTTGCCATCGTCCACCTTGTAAAATCTCGATTTTTAAGAGACCGGTCATTCTATGATACTAATATAATTATTTAAAGCTTAATCATATCTCATAAACATTTGATCCAACTTCTTCTCCAACAAGTACTTACTTGACTAATACTTACAAATATTGTTTAAATATCTAGTGTGGCGTTGGAAATATTGTTATGAGTTTTAAGAAACTGCACATTTTACAGCAATTATGTGCATTGAGAAACTGACTCTCTGAGAAGAATTTTTGATTTTCCAGCTCTACAACTCGGAGTAAATAAAAAAATCCCCAGAAAATTGCACAATTATATACATATAAATGTTAATAATCAATTGATGGAACCAATTGAGAATAATAAATGGATATAGAATTTTAGGTAGAAAAAATATAGCTCACAAGTAACGATGCTCATATACTTTGAATTGCTTTAAAAAATGTAATGAATTAAATTTAAATATGTGTACATTATTATACAAAATAAAAAATAAAAAATATACAATAGTAAAGACAGTAGAATGCTGTTATATCAGAAATTCAGATTTTTTTGTAGTTAGCATATGTATTTAAAGCACTAACAAAAAAATATCACGTAATGTAATAAAAAATATAAAAGATAAAAATCTCGAATAATATGTAACGGTATAATATCTTGTTTATTTCAAACGATAACTATTTTAACACAAGTAAAAAAACAATAAAAAAACAAAAAAAAAGAACAAAAATAAATATTTATGAAAGTATAAAAAGATATATTTTTTTTTCTATTCAAATATTTTTTAGAATGTTGTTTTTAGCCATCATATATTTAGTATACGATTATGCTGCTAATGAGGTGAGCTTCCACGGTTGACCTCGGGGGTAAAAGTTTATCGTATAATTTCCTTTGTGAATCTATTACAATGAAAACATTCAAAATGTTTAAACAATTAAAAACAATTCGCATCAAGGGACTTCGAAAGCGATATAATAATTGAGAACTCATTTCCTTGTTGCACATTTTAAGCATTTATACCCCACTTTAATAAAATTTTATGTACATCGCATTGCCTGTTTTATGAAATATTATACAATAGCACAATATTTCTGCAATAATATTTCAAATAGATACCTTAGATAAAACCTAGAGGTTCATGATCTATTATTATTCAAAATGTTTATGTCTAAGACTATTTACGATGGCTAAATTTTAATCATTGTGGTTGAACCAACAAACTCCCTGATATCAGATTCTTCTTTTTATAAAGTTATTTGGAATCTTTGTATTGAATTTGAATATAAATGTATTATATGCTATAAAATTTAACTGTAAAAAACTAGTAGTAAATTGCTTAAATATACACCTCTAATCATCTAACAGACTCTTTCCATATTTACTTTGTTTCTGCATAATATTTTACGACCATCAGGTGCACCCCTAAGACTTTGTCACCCACTACGAAAAAATCTGAAATGAGCAACTCATTCATATTTTATTTATAAAAGCTCCTATCAAAATTGTAATAGGTGCTAAGTATTCTGTCCGTCATACATTGATTGATGTAAAATTATGCTTCCAAACCATTAGCGCTTTAATAAAATCGCGAAATCACCCGAAATAACAAGTTAATAAACGTGAATTTGCAGGTAATATTTTCGAGTGAGTGCTGTTACAGAGCGCATTTACGCAGTCGGAATATGCCTCTAAACTTAATAAGACTGAAGGGCAAGTCTACAGCAATTATTTAGGAAAAATTTACAAGATGTGATTCATGAATAATATCTAGCTTGAGTTTTCCGTTTTATTTTTTTTTATTTCTTTAATATTTTTTTATTGTGATATATATTAAAAAGTTATTGCGGATGACCATTTTTTTAAATTGACTTAGAAAGAAATAAGTTTACATAATTTTTGTTTATTGTAACTAAGAAAATATTCAAAAATACCTTTAAAGTAAGTAGTTTTCTCAATAAATTCATTTTCATTTATATAAAAATTTAAAAACCATTGAGCTGAAAAAATATAAAACTAATGTTTTCCATTAAAAATAGAAAAGTCCTCCATTATATATTGTATAATAACTCTGTTTTATATTTGAATTCCGCTATTCCATTTCATATATAGTAAAGTGTAAAATAATATTATCTCCTGAAGTGTAATCCCTCTGAAGTGTAAAATAGTATAATATATGAAGTAATTGTTTCATGATAATATTGTACTATAACTTAATTGTATTCTTCCATAGATACAGTAGCTTTTTCGTGTACTAGAATATGGTATGTTACGGATAATATTTCCTAAATATTCACAGAAAAACTACAACAATGGCTGTATAAAAATATATATTTCACAAGTTCCCATATCGTGTCACTATATAATGATATTTAAATATACAGACGATACTTTCAATAATAGAGCAATTTAAAATATAAAGTTATATAACTCTTAAAATATGGGGTAGGGGCGTGTTTTTATTTAATTTTTTACACGTTGAGAGCATTACAAATTATTTATTTAAGAGATTAGTTACATATATAAAAACATAACAAGGGAGCACAATTATCACATAAAAATATAAAGAAACAAATCAATTAGATATAGTAATGTTTAAAAGTAAAGAGAGAATTTCAGAATGAAAAACAATCGCGAGATCGAGTATTTGATGGAGTACTCAATAGTGGACACGCACTACACTAGTTGGAAAGCTCACCTCTTATGACTCATCGTATAAAAGCTAACGACCTGACATACACTGCGTATAAAACAATTACAGCGAGCAATTAAAAATAATTAAAAGTGTTCTCGTGACGTAATAATGCCTGGCGCGTCATCGCGCGGATAATTTTGCAAGTTGGTAGTAAAGAGCGCGGGAACAAAACGGCGCTTTGTTTTCGAGAGGGCGGCCATTTTAATTTGCACAATGGTTACGCGGAGAGACGTCGTTTTCTTTGCTGGCAACTCGTCGCCTCGACGCTTTTCGAAATGTGGTGACGTCAAAGGACCCACATGTGCGAACTGTGCACGTGGCATTTTCATTAATTTTTCAATTAAAACCTGGTTACGTATATGAAATTTTATGTCACAATTACCAGTAGCAGTTACTGATATGTTTGTGTCTCCGATAGCGTAGAGGTTAGCGGGCGCGCCTTGCATCCATGGAGTGCCGGTTGGATCTCCACATTTGCCGAGTTAAAAATAAATTTAAAGATAGGACTCGATACCCATTTTGCTGTCAACTGTCTGACAACCAAATCTCGTTAAAAATAATCTGTAAAGACATGTGTTCCTATTGTGTAGATTAATATGCTCTACTTTCAGAGTGGACATCTTCACACTGTGTAAGCCATATGCTTCATTTTCAGAACGAATATAGTAAAAAAATCGAATATATGAAAGAAATTTTTTAAATTAAAGACCATATGTCGTTTTTTGCTAACAATAATTCAACAATTAATATCCAAATTCAAAAGAAGTCATTTACTGGTACATTAGTTATTTAAAATAAATAGAACTCGTCCTTGTGGTAGCCAAGCATTTTTACGATACTCATAATCCTCGATTAAGGACATTTTTCATTTTATTTTTTAAATAAATTGTGCAAAACATCTCTTCTAAAATATACTCAAATAACGTCAAAATATCTCTTAACGACAGTTTTAGGAGTAGCAGATAAATAAATACAAAAAAACTACTAAATTACGGAGAAACTCATTTGCGTATGGTAGAAGTAAAATGCTTTTTAGTCTGTTACTAGTTGCCATGTAAAATAATTCTGTATGAAAAGAGAAATAGCAAAAGTTCCTTGAAAAATTACATCTCTGTACAAAAGCGATGACAATGTATTTCATAAAACACAAACGCTATAAGGAGATTACAAAAGCACAAAAGATAATCATGATTCTACGAAAAGAAACATGCCATCTCGTCTGAGGAATAAATATCGCTGACATCAAGATAAACGACGGCAGTTTTGTAGAGGGGTAGGCCGCAGGTAGAACAACAATACTCGTCTCATGTATTTATTTCATCCGCGGGAAGCAGCCAAAATTAATTGGTTTGCGTGAGAGGAGTCGCGGCGCCGCAAAGTTTGTAAGCCGCAGAATCACATGCGCCCCTAATACCGACACAACGAAACGCGAGGGCGGCTCTAAGAACACTTGAGACCTGTATATATTGTATGCTTATATACAGTCACTTTAAACCACACAAAAGAGAATGAATTAATACCTATACTTTAAGTATGTCAAACTAGTATTATATAATGAAATTCGTTCCAGTGGCAAGGAAATATTATATGCTGAAATGTTAGATATCAATGACAAGCTAAATGTCAAAGTTATTTCAATAATTGGCAATAAAACACTCGTGTATTTATACTAAATAGGTTTATATCGTCGTATTACTGGCAAAAGAAGTTAAAGTGAAAAAGTGAGTTTCGAAATAATCGAATATTAATGTTTGAGGCCCTTTGTTAAATAGATTTTACGACAAGTATAATCATTAAACCTTAAAAAATTCTCGTAAAATCTATTTAACAGAGAGCCTCAAACATTAATACTCGATTATATCAAAACGACCTTTTCACTTTAACGTCTTTTGCCAGTAATACGACGACATAATGTTGTCTCCTCTGTACTAGAGAGATTAATAAGCGCGCCTCGCACCCGTATAATACGGGTTTGATTCCTACGAAAAAATATATAAAAATGTTGGACTAGAGACCTAATGGGTTAAGCAAATTTCTGATAACTAGTTCTCCCGATTAAGGCAATAGTTTTATTCACGAATATATTTTAAAAACCATCTATAGTTGTAAATACAACTCGTGCTGTATTTTAAAGTGCAGAAATGGTATGCCAAAAGTAATGCCAATACAAAATGTATTTTTTATCGAAATCACTATGGTTGTCAATATATCGACTGTAGAAAAGAAAAAAGGACGTATCGATTTTTTTTTTTTTACTAAATATGGCTTTTTTAATAATCACAATGTACACAACTTATTACACGTTGTATCAAATGGATGTACGCTGCAGATGCCGAATTATTGTAGTATAAACATTCAACTTCTAAAATTTAAAAGTAGATGCACTTTTAAATATGTGACTAGACACAAGGACTTTCATCACATCAATTTTACTGTTTTATATAAAATAGCTTACTGTCAAATTAATATCAGAGTGGGTAAAAAACACCAGTTTTAGTTTTCTCCACTGTACTTATTTTATACTTTGACCAAGGCCTAAAATCATTAATAAGACATTTTTGCGCCTCCTGTAAGTTTTGTTCTGCCTAGGTTACGTCCTTTTCCATTTGCACAGTCGATATTTTATTACATAATAGTCAAATTATTTTTTACCCAGCAATATTTACAAAATTATAACACGGATTAAATGTTTGAAGTAGTAATCTAATTATGTATCATATATATCATTTTTTTACAGAATTTGTCAATGTTTTTTTCTCTCATTTGTGTCTGCCCAAAGAAAATAAAAATAATCGGTTTATTACTTTTATATATCGAAGAATATGCTAGTTTATTATTTTTCTTTAAATATTTTAGCTCATGTATCTAGTTAGACAATAGCTAATGTAGTTTTCTTGGTAAATACTTAAAAATGATGTACACATAGTAAACCACACGGAAATATTTGTGACAATATTTTTTCATACTTGTTCATGTATAATGTGAATAAATAACAAAATAAAAAACAACCATAAAAATATCCGGAAAACTGTACCCTATATAGAGATAATGGCAAAATAAATCTAAGTGGAGGTACGCCATAAAATATGAATAAGTGATAAAGTAACCGCACGGAAAAAAAGGTTACGCTAAACTTATTATGTATGGCTGTTAGGCATGAGTTCTTATACATACTATGCGAGCTGACTGTACAGTATTGGGTAATGTCACCGTACATGGAGAGTTACTTTTCCTATGAATATCATTTTCTTGATGTTTACGTAGATGGTGCCATTGAAGTATATCGTATGCTGTGACGGATTAAGACCTTTTGGGGCCTTCGGGCACTTAAGATTTAAGGACCCACCCTGCAGAATAATTTTTGATTATTAATTTCATATATTTTTTTTTAATTTATCGTGTATTCCATTTTTATGAAACTTTTTACATTGTAAGTGATATTTTTACTTGAATACAGCAATCAATAGAGACTGTTTTTATTCAATATATCAACTGTGGAAAAAAAGATGATGTAATCCACACAGATTTGTTTTACAGAAGGCACAGAAAATATATATTTGATCTTTTGGACCAAAATCAAAATATTCAATGCACATGAGACATAAAGTGCACGAAGACTAAAGCTGGTAGTTTAATAATTTAATATGATATCCGTTTAATCAGTTATTTACGTTAAAAAAAATAAAATTGATGTGGTAGAAGCCCCTTTTCCTGGTTGATAGTATCATATGCCCTTCTTTTTTTCAGTATCGGTATTTCTAGCTTATACCCATTTGATAGAATTATGAGTAACGTCCTTTTTCCTTCCCATATTTGATATTAAATAGACACAACTTGAAGTGGGTATTTTATTTTCTCAATGTGAAAATAATTTAGTAAATTATTTGAGAAAGATCAGTAAAATTGATGGGCTGGAAGTCCTTTTTTCCAGTCGCAAATTTCACAAACGATTTTTATTTTTTTTAAACTTATAAGCTAAATTTAGATCCTTATTCTGCATTTGCAGCTAACACTTTTTTATGAAAAGTGTATTAAGTTGCATATATTGTGGTTATCGAAAAAAACTATTTGAAAAAAACTGAGGGTTACGTTCATTGCACTTTTTATGGTCGATATATTAATAAGAGTTACCTTTGCCTATTGGTAATATTACGTTACGTTATACATAAATAATAATATGTATTTTTTATGCAATAATGTTTTATCTTAACATAGGAATCCAAAAAATAGAAAGCCAGACCTACTCACTATTGTAATATTTTAATGAACCATAAACATTTCAATTTTTTAAAAATCTATAAAGTCTTACCAAATTACGTAATCAATTGATCTTGATATTTTGATATTTTTTTTGAATAATATTTTACATTTGATATTTCAAACGAGCTGGTCATGGAAAAATAAAGACACTCTCTAAGAGTTGAGATCATTCCAGATTATTTCGATAATTGAACTTGGTCAATAGGCAATCTAGCAGCGCCGACGAAGATATTTGAAGAATAAAGACATTTTTTGAGTGACTCTTAAGTTTGTCAGGTATTTGATTTTTTAAAACCAAATTTTGGTAAAGATAGCATACTATTTTATTTTATAAAATAACACAAAATAATTGCGTTATTTTAAAGATCCAAATATGAATTATTCGTGTGATTAATTTGCAGGGATAAAAAATAAAACTTTAAATTATTACAATTCTTATAGAACTTATGTCACAACTGCACGACATGTTGCGCGCCTGGCACAAATTTATCATATAACATTTGCACGAAAAATCTTTTCACGAAAAACTGACGTGAAGGCTATAAAAAATAATTGAATAAAAATCTTCTCTGTTCTAGGCCTTTGTTCATTTTCTTTAGTCTCAGTGAAACTATATCATAAAAATAGCGAGGAATATGAAAAATATGGAATTGTTACGAAAAAAGAATAGAGCCGGTTAGGTAAATTGATGAGAAATTCTGCATGATGATTATTTCTACGAATAATACTCGTCATAGATTGCTTTCAGTCAGCGGTTTCCAACCTTTTTGCCACCCGAAAAAAATTCCGCGTCTTCCCACCTTTTATTTTTTTGATAAATATAATGACATAGATACATTCCTTATGCTATTTTTTTAAATTTTAGCTCCTTCACCGGTAAAAGTCAACGCGCCTCCAGGTTGAAAACCTCTACTTTACGTAATTGAAACCATATTTTTGCCTATGTGTATATTTTTATAATACCATAGTAGAAAAGTAAAGGTTAGTCATATATTTTTTGTTGAAATAAAAATTCTCACTTCATCGGAATTCGTTTTCAGCCATCTGGCAAACATTGTGAACTCAAATTTGTAATTGCATGCATATAGAACTATGATAACAAAATTTACATATCATATAAATATTTTATTCCAGAGAAAAAGATAATAGAAATGATTACTTTTTGGAACTAATTTTTGTATTTTTGGTTTGATATCAAATGTTTTATTCGTATTTTGTCATTTCTCAGAGACAGGCACTTTCTGAATTTTTAACTTAATTTACTATAGAGTTATAAAATGTTATTTATGTGTAACAATTGTTTATAGAACAACATAATGACATGATATTTTTATATATACAGTAAATCATCTCATCTAAAGCAGAATTACCTCATGTCGTACTAATAAAATAATAAAATGAAATAAAAGAAAATATTTAACATGAATTTTTATCACTAATGCTTAGTGATTAAATTTTATATATCGTTTAGCTTTATTAAGTTTTAAAGTCAGCAAAATAAGTGATTAATGTGTAGATATTATATTTACCACCGTTAAACGATAATCAAATACTTGAGTATATAACAACGAATGAATAATACCAATAATTGTTAATACAATTAACCACGAAATACGTTGCTCGTAAGCATACAATATGCGTTGATTTCTGAATCATTAAAATTCAAGTTGGAATCAAGTAACACGGACAAATCTTGATAATTTTAAAATAGAAAATAATGAATTGCTACAGCTTATTTTAAGCTGTAAAGATTGCTGTAAAGTGGGTCGTTATATAATTTTATAAAGATTTTATTTATTAGAACAGCTTTTTTTGGCCGCCAATTTTTAAGCTTTTAAAAACACCATTCAAAACGTCCTTAATGCCACTTTATAGCGTTCTCATATAGATGGCGCTAGTTTTTTTTAATTGCTCACCAGATGGCGTGTTTAAATAAATGCTGACAAAAGGCGGGCGACGCCAAACAAGTCCTGGGCACTCGGCCAAAAAGTTTTCCTCAATAGGAAGCAGTGCACTTATATGCAAATGCATTGAAAAATAAACAAAAAACGTAGTCTATGAAACAGTTTATTGGTGAAATAAAAATATAAATATAAAACGTTGGCATATTACTTTTTATATTTTGTTTCAAACTGATTACTTTTTTAATAATCATAGAAATAATGATCATAATTATATATTAATAACGATTGCACTCATCACTACAACACTTAATTATATTAATGAATAAATTCAGAATTATATCAATGAATAAGTTCAGAATTTATAGTTTTGAGATTTTTATCATAGAAGTTAATAAATATAGCATATTTTTTTAAAAATACTAAATATTCTTTACTGTCGGTTAAAATTTGCATTTGAAGAATTCATCCATCACCAAAATGATATTTTTTTCTAGATTCTCTTTGTCATATTAAAGTATTTTTTCTCTAACTAGACTTTTGCATCGTTATAATCCAATAAAAAGATTAAAATTAATTACTTATACGATAAAATTCGATTATGTAAATAAAATTTATGTGGTTATTGTTTGAGTATAATATATTTTTAAAATAGTGATACCAAAATAGTTAAAAATGGGATAGTCGTTAAATCACTATGTATGTAATGAGAGAATGCAGTAAAATTAATATAAATCTCAGTTATTCTCCGTGGATATTAAATATTATTATGTCAATTGTTAAGACATTGTATTTTATTTCAAATTTATTGCAAGTGCTATCAAAGAACATAACTTGAAAATGTCTGAAAAGATAAATTGAAATAATTTAAATATAAATTTCCATAAAGTAGAGATTGTCTCCATTTTTTCTTACGAGAAATAGTTTATTATAGTTTATCCAATGCACGGAGCGAATTTATAGAATATACAATAAAAAGTTTGTGTAAAAAAGGAATACCTTTTTTCTGGTTTGACGTAGTGGAATAAGTTCACTTTGGAAATACCCCCCATATATCGCTGCCTCATACAATTTTAATCCACATTCATATAATTCGACCCCATCAACTTTTATTTTGATCACAGATAATTTAATAGTATTTGATAATATCCATCAATCTTATAAAGGTTTTGCAGGTTTTGATTTAGCTTCATGCATACCGAATATCGGTTTCTTTGTAATATATTACTCTGGGGATAGAGTCAAGGTTACAACATTATTATTAAAATTTATTCAATATGTACGAATTAATTTACCAAATCAAATCTACAAAATTTATCATTCCGGTTAAATACATATCGTTTTTATAGTTCGTTTTAAAAATATAATATATATAATATAAATATAATATAACGATAAAACTTAAAATAAATTTGAATGACTGGAAAATATTTCATAGCTAAAAATCACACAACATAATATCCAAAGACAATAAATCTACGTGGTTTTCCTTCTATTCATATCCAATGAAATAGAAATCTTGAACAAATGTCTAAAGCGTAACAAAGAATTTTTTGAAATCGTGTGACGCCAACATGATAATAAAATTTTTACGATAGTTTCGGAAAAAGTGGATCACGCATTGATGGTACGAAGCAATAATCCCTTGTTACTATTTTGTACGTTTTTCAAAAATACGTGTAGTTTTTACCTACAAGAGAATACTTGACATTCAAAAAGCTTAGACTAATCCATAAACTGATAGATCCTTGATATCGGCAGTATCTTATACGAATATTTACGAATGTTAGTGAAAAATGATAAAAATATTAAATTTTAATATCACAGAATACTAGTACATTATATTCATTTCAAGTATTATTTCGTCGTTGAGCTGTGAAACACCTTCAATCTGAATATTTTTCCAAAATGTTAGTTTATATTTTCTTTTATTTATCTAATAATTTGGCAAAGCCTCCAATTTCCCTACAGCTTAAAGCACTTAAGTTAAAATATAATTGAAAATAGAAAACCCAGACGTAACATGTCTTATTATGATAATACGCAGTTTTCTCACTCTCCTGTACAATTTCAATTTTGAAATATCGGAGGTTTTAAAAGCTCTACGACGATAAATAATAGTATACTTTATATTCGTTATGTATCGATTATATGTATCATTCAGATTGTATTATTCATAGAAATGCACGTTTTACTGTTAAAAAACTCTAATTTCCAATCCAATTTCTACTATATAACTACAGCAAAGTCTTATCGGTAGCGTAAAGGTTAAAACTTGCGGGATTAGAAATCCGAGGAAGGTGTATTTGATTTTCACATTTATCGGATTCAAAAAAATCTAAAATTGCAGGACTGAATTTCCATTAGGTTGAGCAATTGTCTGACAAACAATTCTCGTGAAAAATAATCTGTCAAGACGTCTTGATACTGCAAAGATTCATATACTCTACTTTTGAAGTTGATGTCTTCACACTATGTAGATCCATATGCTTCACTTTGGGAGCAAACATGGTATAAAAACTGAGGAAAAAAAGTAATTCAAAAATGTAATGGCGTGTTGTGTACTAAAAATAGTTGATTTATTATCTTTTAAATTAATATACTGATTTGCTGTATCAAGTACTTGCCCGAATGAATACGCCTATTTTTACTATTAACTACTGCTGCATTTTCCATTGGTCTCTAAGGTTTCCATCCATTGACTAAAAGTTTCAAACCGTAATATCAGTTTTGAAAACATGTGAAGACTACTTATCTACATAAGTATTTATTTCCTTTCATAAGAATATATTATGCGTTGTATATAATATAAAATTTCGATTTAGCGTTGTTATTTATTTGACGTTAAATACTCAATTGACTTTAATTCGTTTGCAAAAAAATGTTGTGTTATTATTTAATGTTGTTTAAAACTACTTCCCGGTCACGCCCGAGATGACTCGGGTATTGAAAGTGTTCAAACACGGATGCGCCCGAAATAACTCGGGCAAACTTAATACATACAAAATAATTTATTCTTTTATGAAATACGAATGTTTAATATAACACATGTGTTTGGTTTTCTAATATTATGTTTTTCGGTCATAACCAGTGGCGGCTCTTGAATTATTTATATATTACACTTTTTCGTTATTTTTAGGTTTTCGACAGTGCAACTAACTACCTAGATTTACAGAAATATGGAAATGTAAAAAAAAACCGAAATAAAATTAATGTTGTTATTTTTAATATTTCTTATTTAATTTTTTAAAGAAATTAATAAATTAAAAAAATGTAATTTTTTTTGGAAGATTTTTTTATAATAATGCGACCGGCAAGTGGATAATTATTAACTATATGTATATATATATATATTATAATAAATTTTATCTGCATCAAATTTTGAAGTATCATAAAAAATTTATATATTTCAAAACACAAAAATGAATGAACTCGTATATTAATAGCTTTTTAACAATATATTTTATTTGGTAAAAGTTGGTGATATAAATCGTCAAAATTTAAGCGCACAGCGATGTAATCCTAAGGGAAAAAATCCAAGAAACGATCATTTCTAATAGAATTGCTCTCGTCCAGAAAATAAAGGATAGGTCCCTTGATTAATGACCGTTAATATAGGTTCTCCGTTTTATGTAGATACTAAAGTTCGACATGGTCTTTGCGTTTCAGATCATGTAATATAAAACTGACTGGAGCGAATGAGATGAAATCTTTCAACACGAATTCTTACTTAGTAATTTGTAATTTCGATAATACGAAATAAGTTTCCTGGGTTCGAAATTGGAAAGGATTATAAAGTTTAATTCTCTTTCTAAACTTTAAGGCGAAGAATATTTAATTTCAAATTTAGAAATGTTTTATTTTTTAGTATGAAAACATATTTTGTTTTTGAATGATTGATTTTAGTTGAAATGTTGTCTTCAGTCTTCAGAAAGAATTACTTCAGTCAAAACATTTTGTATGTCAAATCGGGTATTTAAATTATATCAAGCTAACAAAAATTATTAAGAAGTAAAATTCGAAATGAAAATATAATGTGATTTCTCAAGATTATATGAAAATGTAAACGTCGCAGTCAGTCAAGATCAAGCCAAGAGAAATAGTAAAGGTAAGGTCATTTGTAGTGCAATATGGTAAATTGTATGGTGAAGGTAATTTACAGGAGTCCAATAAATTTTAAATGGAAACGTACGTAAACATCAAGATCGGTGTTCCTCAACCTTTTAGTACTATGCCCCGCCTGAGCTTTTCTTAAATTCTTACATATACAGGGAGTCGCCATCCGGTTACTCTGAACGAGTCCATTTCCGAATTGTTCCCAATAAACAATCAAATTGCTCACTTGTGGAGGAAGAGTCTCACGTTGAGAAACACCAATATAGAGTTCTATAATATAAGTGTTATTGACTGTCACGTACTTCCCGTGCTAAATTGAAAAATTGGTACCAGCTTTTTGGTGCATTTTTGATACCGTATATTTTTTTTCTAGATCATCTAATATTATGATAAGCTACTATATGGCATACAGAATGAATGTAGAATTTAACTGGAATTAATTTGGTAGATACTATTTAAGATTAATTAGGTCGGGGGTAAAGTATTTCGATTTTCTGCAGGACTTAATAATAGAACAAACAGTTCCCTATAACGATAGGTTTTCTGAAACATCGTTATGCAGATATCTAATATCTAAATATCTAAAAAGTGATTTGAATATTTAAAGTGTTTAATGTTGTTACTGGTTGTTGAAGACAGTTTGAAAATACAAAAACAATGAAAACTAAAAGCTCTCACATTTTTGTACAACTGAGACATTGAATACGGGATAATTTATTCATCGATTATAGGAATCGTGACTCCGAGCGATAGTTAATAAATTATTACTAGAAACTAAAGTAATCCAATACAATGTTGTAACACATGTTTCAGGCAAGCCAGAGGCACGTGCCAATACCCACTGGGAACTGTGTAATGCTTTATAAAACGGATTGCAAATAATTCAATGAATACGATTATATTGTATCGCAGAATAATACTGCACGTGGAACCACGAGATAAATCGCACGCGCGTCGCTAAGTGATAAACAAACATAAAACTTTGCCCATTAGTTTCTAGTTAATCCATATTTATTATATTGTTTATATTGAGCTGTACGTATTCGGTATTTTAAACTTTTTAATATTAAAATATGTATAGTAATGACTATCCTTCAGTAATAACGAGTAACGACATCGCTGTAATAATGTTTCGATTTAAAAGAAGACTATATAAAAATTGAGAAAGAAAACAATTATATTCTGCAATTTGTATTTAATTAGAAACTACATTTTTTGACTCAGCTTTGTCATGATAAGATTCAAAATATATTTTTATTCATCCCGTTTTTACACATATATTTCATTATTTGGCTGCCTATAGTATTTTTATTCCGTTGATGGTGATAATGTTTAAAGTTAATAATAAAAGAATTGATCTAGAAATAGCAAGTAAAATGACATGTAAATATTTCACCTGTCTACTATTTTTCGTTTCGAAAGATTTCTCGTGAGAAACAGACGCACACATGTATTTATTATATTTATAGCATAGCTAAATAGTTTGCATTTTTTCTTTCTGTCATTAAAATACTAGTTTTAATTACATAAATATACGTGTGTGATTTTAAAAATCTATAATTTTACTAATGAAGTAGTAACGCAACAAGTTGTAGAACATAACTTGTTCTTCGGTCGTGTTTTCAGTTTTCCCTCATTTAAAACACTTTGCTATGCTGCGTCGTTATAACGAAGCTAGTGATGTCGTTACTCGTTACCTCTGGGAGGGAGTCGTTAATGTCACCCTAGATTTTATTGGCTGCTTAAAATACTTTTAAAATCGGGTACGGAGATTAAGCGAGCTCATTATTATCCTTTGTTTTAAGCTTGAAACCCTTTTCAGAGTTAGCGGATGTATTGCAAAGCTTTGAAACTTTATTAAACTCCCCTTAAAGCATTTACACGACGTAAAGTTTTCAATAGTTTCCTTTAAACTATAATATTCCTAAGTTCCATGAAACTAAAAGTCCCCTTTATTGAATAATAATAAATAAAAAAATATTTCTACTTGATTATTTACCTATCTATCTAGTTTATAAAATATATAGCATACGCTGAAACATTGTGTGATATGTGTTTCTCCCATATTATAAACAGATACTATAATATTTGAAATGTGGCATAAAATAAATTAGAAACTTGTACTTTAGGTTTTTTTAAATAAAAATAATATCATATTTATGAATAATAAAAAAACAAAACTATCTGTATACAGGTGTAGATTGATGAAGACCAAATTCGTAAAAATATACAATACTTGGAATTTTTTTGTTTTTTAGTCCATTCTCGCAAGTCTCGTTAAAATGAAAATAATAGTACTATACAAATCAAATAGTGGTTTGAAAGAAAAACATATTGATTTTTTGCGGAATTAATGTTATTTTTATTACCAATGTTTCATACTTGCATTAATTAACGAAAAAGTTACAAATTTGCAATTTCAAACTCACGAACCATTTGGGGCGCAAAAATTAAGAAGGATAAATGGTTCGAGATAATTTCAAATGCATACTACTAAGTACTAGATATAGGCTAAGACGGAAGAGATTATTTCAGCTCAACTCCTTTTTTATAATATTATAATGATGGGAAAAACAAATTCCCAAAAAGAAAACTGACTTGGCAGTAAAATTAAAATTTTTGGCTAGCTAAAAGAAAAAATGTCTAGTATGCGTTTTGAAATGGGAGCTTTTAATTAAATTGAAGATATTTCATTTTATTTGTACATTTATTTAACACACTAAAAGTACTGTAATTTACAAGTATCCACACCATTCCATAGAAATTACTTTTCTATAGTCCGTTCAAAATAATGAAAGAATATGAATTAAATAAGTAAAAAATAAAGCTCATAAGAGTTAAGAGATAATCTGAAAAGAAAAATAAAGAGGATTTGTCCAGCAAGTTAGACAAATCATATTCCAGACATTTATAAAACAGGATTCATCTCAACGTGTTTATGTCCAAATAGAAGGCATCAATAATTAAAGCAACTTTGTTGAAAGTATGTAGCTATTGTATAAGCAGCTTAAAAATCTATTTATACATTGTCTTCTTGTATAAAACTCATTAAGAGCAAGGTGTTTGTTTGGAACAAGAAACCCGTATCTTAAGAAGGCGTCATCTAATTTGTATAATGTATGGTTTGTCGAGTGCTCTAAAATCAAATGAGATTGACTCAGGAAACGTGCAACGTGTTCGGCCAATGGGAGAGCGCGTGAGACCGAAACCAACTTAGCCTCCGGGCCGTTTGTTTAGGAGAGAACTAATAACGGAGGGATGGCTGTTAATTCCGTTTAACGGTGTAGCTTCCGCTTTCTTTCGTTACAGTCGGGTTGTCTTTACTATCTAAAGGACGGCGTTTGTAACTCTTCAAAAATGATGACTAACCATAAATTTTATAAAAGATATGATACAAAAAAAATAATTAAAAAAAAAAAAAAAAAATGAACAAATATATAACTGAACACAAAATAAATGAACAACTGGACACAGTATATAATTGAACAGATAGACAAATATTAAGACATTATAAACTAAATTTACAAAATTATAATATAGTTAGTTTTATATATTTTATTTCAAATAAAAAGTTGAACCCATGTTAAAATCCCTTGCTTTATTGGTCTCTGTGCCAAGCGACGAATCAAAGATAAGCTTAAGTGTAAAAAATATACAAATCAACCTAAACTAAACTTAAAACGTTAATATGTTATATGTTTAGTTGTCACCGTGAAAATGCCACGATTAAATGTACATCGTGATAACATAATTTAAATACATACTAAGAAGTGAGCTATTTACACATTTGTATTATTTAACAACAAAAATCTATAAAATACTTTCTTTAAACTTGAGATATCAATAATTTTTGCCAACGTAAGGAAAGTTTATATATTAGATTTCAGCAAACAAAGAGTTAAACATATATGTTATCTGACCAATTGGTATAGTAATTAGTCGATAACAAATGACGGAAACTAATTAATCTTCATAATGTTGAGATCGATGTGCATATTTACGAAAATATTAGTGATTTTGTAAAGAAGATATTAATGAAAATATTATTGATTTAGTTATCTATGTTTTTTGTAAGATATTTTCAACAACATTCTAAATCAATTACTGTAAACACCACATAGTATTTTATCAGATTTATTTGTTGTTTGTCGATGTTAAAAGAAATACACGATACATGGCAATAAATAAAAACACTGCATGTAAATACACTCGCGTTGCAAAAACAAGACAATTCCCTTTTACGTGTCTGAGATTTCCCGCGTGTTTTGTCATTCGTGTTTCCAGGTGCTGCGCTTCATCCGGCGCGGATATAAGCCAAATGCGCGCTGTCCAGGCTTAAGTGTTGAGAGTTGAAAAGACCATTATATTTATTTTTTATTTCGAAGCAATTTCATGCTGCAGTGTTCACATCACAGGTATGCCCGCCGGCAGTAAACTTGTTAATAGAATTTAAGCTGAGATTATTTTGTGTGTGGGAAGAATAGATACTAAAGTATTAGTACACATGTTTGAAATATCCTATTTTACAGCGAGTATAAATTTACTAAGTAATTAAAACTCTTAAATAACAATAAATAATATAGTATAAAAGTTTTAAAAACAATAGTATACATAAGCATAACCATTGCTTCATTATTAAATAGTAATTTTCTTATCACCCTGAAAACTTTAAATATGTTTAGCCAGAAAAAGAATTTTAAATTTAATAAAAGTAAAAAATTGTTTCTGGTATTTTGAATAACCGAACACATACATTTAACACTACGGTATACGTACATTTCATGGATATGAATTCTATGATTAAAAATACAATATAAATAAAAAATATAGTAAAAAACTATGCATTTCAGAGATTGAATAATTGTTATTCGTTATTAAAATTATATGTTAAAAAATACTTAAAAATATGCCAATTCATATTATGTTCGTACAAAATAATTATAGATCAAATATGTTGTTATAGTTGTATATTTATTTTGATTTTTATTAATTTTATTATGTGTCAATATATCAATGCTAATGAAAATAATTTAATAATAAATTTTTCGACTGCTTAAACAAATCAAAAGTCTCATTGTTTCTGGATCAATGAAAAAATATTTATTTTCAATTTTATTTCAGACAAGATTATTTGAGATGTGTTCTTTCGCATTTAGTATTCTATTTAATGTAATCATAGTACAAAAAAATAGGTAAAATGCAAATACCAGTATTTTGCCAAATACGTTAAAAATAATCCCGATCAAAGAAACATTTACATAAATGATGATAAAAAAATCAAGTAGTTAATTGAATGAGTCAAGATATTTGAATTCAAGTCTTAAATATTATTTAGACTTATATTATGTGTAAAAACCACGAGTAAAATATATATTAAATGTTCATATAAAGTTAATGCTAATTCAACGTAAAATAGTATTACTAAATAAAATGGTATGTTGCGTAAAAAAGTGGAGGTACCTAAATTTAATGATACGAATTTTTAATATCACGTATATTTAAAATTATTACGTGAAGTAAGCTGAAAAGATTTTTTGCTTTTAATAAAAGCACATCATCCTAAAAAAACAATTCCAACGATATGAGACGGCTTTTAAACGAACAGAATAACATAGCGATGGTTAAAATATTCTTGATAATGCAACGAAAAAATAATAATGGAATTTTTCATGCTTAAGTAGAGAGGGAGTTTTATTTACCATTTTGAAAAAAAAAGTGGAACCTTTTTACGGAGTATAGTATTATTTTTTAAATTAAATGTTTTATTTGGAAAAAACTGTTTTTCTATTTTTACAGCTAATCGTTTTTATTAAATCATTTTTTTTTATTTATTAGTTAAAATTTCCACTCTAGAAATTAAGTATTTGTATGGATATCCTCGATGTGAAGACATGTTCAGGCAGATTTTTTGCAAACATTGGCTGACAATCAATTGATCAACTTACTGGGCGTTGGAAATCAAACCCGTAATCTTTGGCTTCAAAGTGTACACGCTGATGTCTCTTCCACTGGTAAAACAGTTGATGATTGCTTGTCATCAATTAAATGAGCAGTAGAAAATAATAATTTTGCTGTATTTATTCGATTTTATATCATATAAAATCATTTCTTCAACATAAAATACCAAAAATAAACTGTTGAAGATGTAATACTTGTAAGGTTACTTAGTGGTTCTGAAGTTTTCCCCCTTTGAAGAGAGTTTTACACTTGTTTTTCCGGGGGATTTCCTTGAGACGTTTTTATCAGAAAATGCGTTTTTATCTATACCTACTTTATTTACTTAAATCATGTATTGCTTTGAAAGATAAAATAATCCATATTTATCATTTTACTTTCATATTTATATAATTTTACTGAATTCTAGCAGTACAGATTTGAAATCTTTAATTTTTTACAAAGTCAGTCTTAAATTTGACAACGTTTTGAACTAATAATTTTAAAGTATTTTTTTATCCTGCAGAAGGCAGAAAACTTATTTTATATGAAAAAATCATAGTACATATTATAAACATTATCAAAATAATGCCATTGGATAACCATACATTTGGTTTCACGAAAATATTTTTTTTAATTTATAGATAGCCAATTATCATTAAAAATAATCTATTAGGATATTTCTTCATATTTTAGAAATTTATATACTCCGCTTTTGGACCGGATAACTTCACACTGTGTATGTCCATATGGTCCACTTTTAGAGCAAACATTATATAAAATTCATAATAATCTTGCACAAGGCAATAATATTCAATTTAGAAAAATACAATTTACCTGAATTTTTTAATAAACCATAGGAATATTTTTTAGGTTTCTTTATTTTATGTAACATTTGAAAAATTAAAATGGGTATTATTAAAAATATTACGATTCTGGATTATTATTCAATATTTAAAGCCTTTATTAATAATATAAATGAACCATACTTTGTATTTTGATTAAAGTCACCTTTAATTGTGAAGCTTAATTAATAAACGTATTGAATATTTTTTGCTGCTTTTTTCTTCGTTACGTTGATTAATTTTAGTGCCGTGAGTTATTCGAGTTAACTCGAAAAGCCTCAAAGCCTAATTTTTATGTTAACGTACAAATTTATTCTTGGCGTTTAATGATGAATAAAAATATCCCGTGAGAATTCGTTTGCTATGTAAAACTATGGAAATTGTTTTGCGGTAAAACCGTAAGGAAAGTCAAAACAATGGCTTACGTTTATGTAAATTCAGCGGAAATGTGAAAAAAATGCCTTCAGTCTCAGATGATTGATTGCTTGACATTAACATTAAACTCAAGAAAAATCAGTTCTGGCAAGTATTTTTATTATACCATCTGGTGGCCAAACATGACATGACTTTACTAAGTTCGTTTTAATGTTCATTTTTTACATTAGCCATTTGTCAAATATGTCGTTTTAAGATGCCCTACTTTGGATTACTTTCCTTAGCACGTTAGACCATTGTCAAAAGCAATACTGAAAGGTAACTGATTACCACCAAGCCAACTCAATTTCGCCTTATCAAATAACTATCCCTTGTGGTTATCCTGAACGCGGTTATAATAATAATAATAACATAATGAAAGAATATCCAAAAATGTAAAGAATTATTCAAGTTAGTGCAACCAGTCATTCAGCCCATTCATTTTAATTATCACCAGATCGAATTTAATTGATTTAACCGAATGTATGCCAACGATTCACTGGTGAGTCGTGCGATGACGTGTCCTGTACGCCGACGACTCACCCGTGAGTCGGGACGATTTCTCTTACTAAACGTACAATATTATTGATCTGAAAAATGGTTTCGACACAAACTCATTAACCCATTAATGCGTACGCATGACACATATGATGCGAGGTCATACTAAACGTCTGTGAGTTATTTCTCTTGCATGTTTTAATATTTCGAAAACCTCTTGCGTACAGGGCACGATTATATACATTGCAAATGCATTTTTTAAAGTTTGTTTTTGTCCTTAGCATACCTTAGTATATTGATACTAGTGTGTTTTGTTTGTGTGTGTGAATACTTTGTATTAATCATCAGAAAATTCCCGTAACATAGAGTAGATCGCTTTTTTGCATTTGATTAAAACTGGGTATAAGGATGAGACAGTTAAGTGGTGGACAGATATCACTTCAAAACTATATGAGTATCATTAATTTTTTTAAATATTTATGGTGTCTCCTAGTAGCTGATACGTAAGCACACCTGCTTTGGTGATGGAGGATATGGGCGTGAGTAAGGTGCAAAACGATTAAAAAAACAAAGATACCAGACTAGACGCTTTCGCTAAGAAAATCTTCACTGTGTGATGATCCACATACTCTGTTTCAGGTATGGAGTTGTTCATACTATAAAAATATATACGCTCCAATTGCACAGGAAAAAGTGTTAAAAATAGATATTTTTTTGTTGAATCACTATTCAGTTGGTGAAAATTCATTCTAAAACGGTTGAATGTTATTAAGTTTATTTGAAAAATACGACATAAATATCATCACTTTATTGAAGTTGACGATATTGTTTATGGTGTAGTTATACCATGGAGACAAATAATGATATCAAAAATAAGAACTGTTGAGTAAGCTAAATGTCAAAAGTAGGCTGGGTAATTTAGAAATCTAGCTGTGTGATGAATATAAAGAAGATTTTACCAAAAAAAGAAATCGATCAATATGAAAATACACATGTATGTTATAAAAATAAAACACGTCGACCTTTTTGGCGATATGTGACTTTTCCATAACATTTATCTTTTGAGATCGCGTCTTTGTATTTTTCTAATAAAAGTAATTCTATATCATGAGGGCCTTGAAATTTATATTGATTTAACGTTTGACCCTATCTTTTGGACTTTATTTTTATTCTTTTCGCAATCGTAAAACTTCGCAGAGAAAATATTTTCACATATTTTTATAGCCTTACTTATACTCCAATATACGCATATTTTTATAGAAATTTCAGTCTCCATGTAATAGGAGGATACGCTGGCAAAATAAATTGACTATGTGCAATATTTAAAACATATGGTTGCCACCCAATTATCTAACCTATCAGGCATCCAGTTTTGTCTTTGGACTTTTTAAACCTTTAGATGTAAGAATCAAAACCATATCTTTTGGCTCTAAAATGCGCGCCGCTTGAAAACAGAAAAAACTGAAAAAAATATGTCAAAACATGTTTTTACAATGCAAACAAAATTAATAGTCTATATATTCAGAAGTGGAAGACATGTAAATGTACAGTGTGAATATGTCCCCTCCAAAAGTAAAATATATAAATTTCTAGAATGTAAAGAAAAGTTTAAACAGATTTTTCTTGACGATGGGTCATCAAGTAATTGTTTAATACATTGGGCAAACACAGTTCTGTATCTAAACATTTTTAAAAAATCTACCAGTTGCGGGAAACAATTCCGCAATTTCCGGTTCCGAAGCGCGTAATTAACTTTTAGGTAACTGTCTTCTTATAATGCATTATACTCATGATGAAATATAATTAATATGTCTCAAAGTGAATTATATCTGATAGTATTAGGTTGAGTAATTGCTGACAAACAATTCTCGGAACAATAATTTGTCAAGTCGTCTTCACATTTGCGGAGATCCATATACTCCTCTTTTGCAGTAGATATCTTCACAATGTGTAGATCCATATGCTCCACGTTGGTAGCGAACATGGCAAAAAAAAAGTATATCATGGTTATAAAACTGATTTTAATATTTTTACTGAATGTCAAATTATGAAAGTCTTAATAATTTTTACAAGGCACAAAATAAAGTTCTATTCAGGTGTAAAAAGTGCGATATTTTTTATGAATTATTGATTTAGTAAGCTTTAGAGAAAAAGCGACTTAAACACGAAAGTTATTAGATTTTGTTTTTCGTGCCCGAGCTTTACCTGTGAAATAACGCAAAAGTTCGCTCAGTCCACGTCACAATTATATTTCCCCGATGGTATGCCATCCATTTTTCAGACGGACAATCATAAAAGAAAGGCGAATATTTTTTGAAGTTATGTTGTTACACAGTCACGCTGTAGAGACGATTTCTTCCATTAAAAAGAAGCAGATTATTTGAAAAACAATCACTAAATATAGTTACATTTCTCTTTAAATTTAAAAATGTATTTTCTAATTCTGTAAACTATATATAACTACTATAATAGAAAGTGAGTAGAGGCATATTCCCAGTTAATTCAAAATAAATTAAAATCATCTTTATTTATTGATATTTAATTCTTAGACGTTTGTTTTACATTTTTATCTGAGAAAAATGATATGAGCTATTTACAAACATAAGTTATAAAAATATTTTTAACTGCTGTGATTTTTTGACAATTAAAAATATAGTCTAGAATAATAATAATTTAAATTTTTGAATATAGTTTCTTAATTTTAGAATACTGATGTTGTTGTATTAAGTGAGAGGTATTATATATTTAACTTGCAGCTATTTTTTAAAATATTATATAATAATAATAATAATATACCATATTTGTTCCCAACATGGAGCATATGGATCTACACAGTGTGAAGATATCCACTCCGAAATTGGAGTATATGGATCTTCGCAATGTTAAGACGTGTTGACAGATTTTTTTACGATAATTGCTTGTCAGGCAATTGCTCAACCCAATGGGCATCCAGTCCAGCATTTTTAGATTTTTAAAATCCAACAAATGGGGAATCGAATCCTCATTCCCCGAGAATATAGTATTACATAAGGACAGATAAAAAACATCTCATTTATTTTTTTAGATAAGCAGTACTGTATTTAAAGTATTTTAGCTGTTTTTCCGCGCATCGAATGGTTTTAATATTGAGCGTAGTATATAGGTAAATATAATATTACAATTGTATGGTGCTACTGCAAGTAATAAGTTTTTAAATATCGTAAAATATATAGATATAAATATCTAATAAATCTATAAAGAGTGAATGAAATAAAATAGTATTTGGTATTAGTAAAATCGAAATACCTCAGAAACAGATAAAAATCGAAATTAAAAACGCAGCATATTAATGGTTTGTTACACTGCTTTCTTTATCACATCTGTAATGCGAGCGTTTACCTTGTCATAATGAACAGGAAGCATTCTCCAAATTAGCATAAGTGCCTTAAGGGTAGCTTCCCAATAGCAACGTAAAAATACAAATATGAGTATATTGATAATACCATAGTGTATATATTATCAAAAAAAAAAGATTTTTTTTAAATACACCCATATAAATATAAGCACTGGCAGTTCTTAAAACTCTAATAAATTATATCCAGTGGAGTGCTGTGTATGGAAAGAGAATATGATGGTTAATTTTATAAGGCATGTGGTAAATAAATCACATCTGGGTCGTTGGATGTCTTAGCGAGCACCCTTTTTCTATGATACAGTGACGTACTTCTAGATGCTACCGTAATTGACACCAATAAAAATGGCTTACTGAAGTTGCGGTAGTAAAAAAATATTCTCATCGAAAACTTATTTATTTTGAGTTTACGATAAAGATAGATAAGATTTTTATGATCTACAATTTATATATACTAAATACGTGTCAAAGACGATTTCATAAATACGGTAAATATAGCATTATTGAATACAATTAAATTATTGTTACCTAGTTTTGAGCTGATGTCGAGTTTGACAATTTTCTACACACTTATACAAAACGTATTTTTATAAATTTGATTGTTTGAAAATAAGTTCGATCTTGTTAGTTGGTGTATTAAACTATCAGTTATATAAATACTTAGTTAGAAAGAGTGTTTTAATTAATATTTGTTAACAACAAATCTTCATGGAAAAACACTGTTAAGTGTACACATTGTGTATATCCATATGATCTACATTCAAAGCTATAGTGTGTATATATAACATATATATTTGAAAATATCTTATGAATGTAAGGAACACTCCAATATCAAAAAAAATTGTAGAATATTTTACAATAAAAAAATCCAGTAATTTATTATATAAAAATCCACTTTACAATATATAGAAAATGATGGGAACCGTTTATATAAAAAGTTTTGATAACCATATTATAATCAAAATAGCTACCATCACATACTTATCAATATTTAGTATGGTAATTCAACCCTTATAAAATTGAGTTCCATGAAAGTAACGATAATCCAATCGATTTCCATATTTTTGCAGTTGAATTCATGGCAGCTTTAGATGGCGAAAAAGGCCTCCGTCAAATGATGGTCAGGTATTTGATCAAATCAGCTGTATGTAACACACCACTGACTTCATATTATATCTTGAGTCCACGCGTAAGCAGAGATTACCCCCTCGATAGTGAGGGTAGAGGGATGAAATAAATTTTCATTATGGCTGACTGGTGACTTGTTGAACCGTAAAAATCGTCAACGCTCCGCATGCGAGATTATAACTTAGAATAGAGATTTTTCTAGTTTGCTATCTTAAATTTTTTATTTCTCCGTGGATAAAATGTATATTGAACCAAAAAGCTAATGTGCAATATAACATGTTAAAATGACGAATATGAATAATTTATGCGATACCCATAATATATTATAAAATAATTTATAATATATATCACTCGTTGAATACAATAACATAGTAATTCAAAAAAATTTACTCTATGAAACGTGCTTGAAACTTAAAAGTATTCCATCGAAAATCTAATGGTATAACATACATTTTAATTTTGAAGTTATATGGTTTCATTGTTAAACAGTAAAGGTGCTTTATTGCCGAAAATTGTGGATTTAAACTTTATATAATTTTTGTTATGGATGTTAAAATGGGTCCCAGGGACCTAAGAAGATGCAAAACGGTTGGCACGTGACAGAGTTTCCTAGAAACGCTACGTGGCAGTCATATGCTCCATAAAGGGAGTGGATCAAGCAAAAAAAAAGAAGAAATTAAAATACTCAAAGATACAAGACTGTTGTGCAATTAGTTGTCAATCTGTTTATGTGGTCCATCTCTAGAGTGGTCATCTTTATTCTGTGAAGTTTCATATGCTCCACTTTTCGAATAAAAATCGTTAAATAAATTAAACGTACATAATTTGAAAAAAGCAATTATACGATGGAAAGTAAAGATAGAAAGTTCACTACGTTCAAAACACAAAAAATGGCATTTTTATGTTTTAATGTAATTGCATTCTATGAGAAATATTTATACAAAAAATCGAGCAGAAATAATTATGCTTTTATTAATTCAATACCAAGAATAAGTTTGATTAGTCACGTAGCGTTTTTTAATATTATGGCTTGAATAGGTTTTAAAAGTAGTTATAATGCTCCCCGTATTCATTTAATGTAGTTTACACTTCTAAAAATATCTCAAAAACCATGATTATCAAGAAAAAAAAACAAGTTTTTGTATATTTATATAGAAATCAATGTTAAACTGATGACTTTTTATAATTTTAAAACATCGAATTTTTTTTTTATTGCGTTCAAGTTATGCGAATATAACTAATAAGGGTGTAAACCTTTGTCGCGTATAAAGTGTACTGATATTGAAATATAAAAGAATAATTTTGAAAATAATATTTTATTTAAGTATTAACATAAAGTGAGAAAATATTTGTTCAGTGTTTTAAAAATTATCATCGTTCTACACTCGTAAATAAACTGAATGAAAAATATATGCAAAAGCTTCAACGGTGAAGTAATTTTGGCCAGTGAGTCCTTCTGGCTGTACACAAAACTTTTCTGAGAAAACTTGCGAATTATTATTTTCAGTATATGTCTTTCAGGAATTTTCCTCTAGACTTTGTACAACTCGCGCGAACTTTGTGAAACTCGCAAGCACTCACAAAATATCTGGCGAAGTTATGTTCTAGACGCGAGTTTTCTGATAAAAAAATAATTGTTCTGCACTCTAAAACCATTTTGTAGCTGCAGGCAAAGCCGCCGTTTTGACTGAATGTATTCTGACAGTAATACTGAACATTTTCCGGAAAAAAAATATTGTATATGTCTTTATTAAAAATACGAGCTTAGTATAGAGATTGTATTTTTAATTCTGGAAAAGCTAGCTTGCTATGATATGCAGATTACGTGAGTATTTTTTTATGCACGTTGATTTAATACATAATAAAATCATATAACACATCGCTTATTTAATGTATATTTTTTTCACATGCCTTTTTTATCAACGTATATAATCATTCATAGATAAACTTATTTTATAATACACTTTTGAATTATTTGTTTGAAAATAATATTTGCCTATGTGTACAACATATCGATTGTATTATAAAATACATAATAATACATCATTTAAAATGAAACTGCCTCTCGTTAAATATTAAAAAATATAATTATAGTTAGAATGAAAATCAATGCGAAGTTAAGTTTTTTATTGCAAAGCACATAATTACATACCATAGTTATGTTTAAAATAAAGCGCAGTCAGTCGACCGTATTAATTTCACTCGAAGTATTTTTATCGTGTTTTACTCGTATGTAGCGCATATGGATCTTCATATTATAAATAGGCCCATTCCAAAATTAGAGTATATAAGAGAGATTATGGATAATATCTGCAATGTAAAGAGGTATTAATCAGATAAATTTAATTTATCCAATGAGTCAAATATGTACAAATACGGTTATGTCTGATAGAATAGTTTCTTTAGTTACCCAAGTTACGAAAGCATCTGTATAAATATGTGTATTTCGTTAAATTAATATAAATAGTTGCCAGTCTCCATCTCACCACCAAAACACCGTTTCGATGGAGAGCATTTAAGTTACTTCGAGAACCACTCGTCGACACCTGCTAGGCTAGTACTCAACTTAATATATGTCGAAGTCGCTCATATACTACGTTTACATTGAACAGATGTACAGATATTTTCGACAATATTTAATAATATTATTATTATTTGAAATCATTTTGAAAATAACAAATAAATTAAATAATCTTAACTCGTGTATTAAGTCAATATTCAGCTCAAAATAGTATGGTTAATTAATCTAAGATACTTTATTGTATACAACTATGTTAAATTTCAGTGACTTTTAGTGAAGTTCGTTTCAGTGGCGGGGAAAAATAATGAATGTGTTTAATTCATTTTTAATTAATAGAAAAAAAACGTATAAACGATTAGTTTTAATGAATAAATAAAAGTATACTATAAACTAGCAAATCAAGCACATCAAGATAACAACCAACGTTATTTCTTAGATTATTAGAATATGTGTATATACCGGCGTTATATATGGAAACTGTTATTTAAACATAACTTAGACCTAAAAATAAATCCATAAATCAAGGATTGTATGTGTTACTTTGTGCGTAGATTAAGCAAGGCTGGTGATATGAAAGTGCATTGAATTTTAAACTGAAGAGAAAAATAATTACCGTTCAAATACGATCATACCAGCTAAAGCAGATTAAAACTCATACGAACACTCTTGTATTCGATAAATATAAATATTATAATGATTTTTGAAGAAATTACGTAGTAATACAGCTAAGCGACTATAAAAAGCTTTATCTGATAGAGAATCAGCATGGTTGATTTGAAATACATATTCAAATGTAGCAATCTGTTAATTAATTAGTCACAATAAGTATGTCGTCACATTCATGCAAACCACTTGTCAGAAAAAAACATTTTGAGGACAAACATTAAGTTTTAATCAGTAGACAAAATCATGCATCAAAAGGAATGCTTTAATATTACTTTTTCAACACGTCACTTTGTAAAATTTTATGTGATGGAAAAAACTCGAATGAGTAGTATCATATTTGTCGGATCGGTCGGCTTATGCGACTTGGTTTCTATGAAGGATAGTTTTCTAGCTTTTAAAAAAATTGCAAAGTCTTACGGCGAACGAGAAGGTCTCTTCTCGACAAGGCTAGATATTAACAGGGTATAATTAATTCGAATAAGAATCACGCACACTCTGGTGCACGCCAACTAAGATCTTGGAAAGCTGCTTCTGGGAAACTTTTGGCACTTATGAAGAGCGCATCACGTTCGTTACGCCATGGTATACGCCCACATAACGCTGGTGGAGACGTGGCGGGTGGTGGAGGGGGAAGCAATTAGTATTAAAATGAATGACGCATTTTCTTTGTAATTTCTTAATAAATATATTCTGTTGTTTTAAATTGTTTTTAGTGATTTTGCCGTGGAAGTTATCATACGTTGAATGAAATTATTAGTTTTCTTTCTTTCTATTAAAATAAATGTAGAACAAATGAACTTTTTATGCGACGGCGGGATTCAAGCGTAACGAATTCAGTGAAAAGTAATATATAGTGCATTTAGTCAATAATAATTAGTTTACTACGGTGACTTTACCGAGAGAGTCATCATTATGATAATTGATGCATGTTGAAACATACAAAATTGAAAATGACGAGATTGCAGATATGTTACATCTGATTGAGAACAGTAAGAGCGATGCATATTGCATATATCAAATGCATCTGGGTCAGCATTCTTTTACCGACATCCTCATCAAGCATTCGCTATGCAGCTGACCTATTTCTTGAGCCTATTTAACTTTTCAGGTACGAACTGCATAGGAAATTCTCTTCACACTACATTAGGATAGTATAAAACCGACGTCGTTTCGTATCTGATTGCAGCAATTATTTTATTATTTTCGATTTTACATATTTTGCAATTTTGATAGGAAATTATGCTTTTAATCGGATCATATTAAATTGTTGTTGTGTAAAATATTATAAAATAATAGTACACGAAAAGAAAAATGTTGATGTTATCATAGCATACGTAAATAAAATAAAATAGGAAAAAGTATGATCATATGTTCTCAGAAGAAAAAAATATTAGGAATACCAATATTTTACAGAACTTAGTATATTTAAAATTATATCTGAAAGCATTTCTAATTAGAACACAATTTGATTAAATATGCTGACTATTCATTTTTAAATTTAACCGGAGATTTACGACAAAAATAGTATCAGATATATAATAATATGAAAAAAATGTAAAAAAAAACTTACGTCGTCCTGATATCTTAACCATTATTTAGACGTGCTTAGAATTTTTCTCCGTTCTTTAGATCTTCAAATTTTACCTGTAACAAAAAGAAACACACGTATTAATTTTAGAATACAAAGTGAATTTTCGTTTAATAGTCATAAACGAATGACATTCAAAGTTTTGCGATTCACTTAACCTACCTGTATCGAATTTTTAATATAAAAAAATCTTTAGATGGTTTTTAAAATTTTTTGTTATGATATGTGGTAAGAATGATGAAATCACATAATTTGTTGGCCAACCCAAGACTAATATCACAATAAAAACTTAGCCTATTTCCGTACGTGTCTTCCTAAGTCTTACGGTAATTCAATTCATCTCACAGTCTCATCAAATACAGAAGATTATTTTTTGATATGAGAGTTCCAAAATACATCTAAATTATTAATTATTTAACAAAAGGATTTGTGGATGGTGGATTCACTTTAGCAACTATTATAGTAGTTAGACTTTTTGAATTCCATATTTATTTTTTATCTATTAGTAGGTTAATCATTTTCTATTTTATAAATTTCCTACATATCAAAAATATATTTAACTTAAAGTTTGTAATGTACGTGATATATGAATTGAAAAAAATAAAAGATTATGAAATATGTTATACTATGCATCACATACACATTAAATAAATTTACTCCGTAAAAATATGCAGCTTGCTAGATAGCTCATAAATATTTTTTTTAAACAGTCGAATGGATAGTGTAAAATGTACATTAGTAAATATCTCTTTCTATCTCTGCTTTCAATTTGGGTCAGAACTAATGAATTGAAAGTATTGCAATTAAGATAATATAATTAACATTAAGTTGTTTTGAAATTACAAATGGATTTAATGTGTAGCGTAAAAGCTCTCATTAAATCTAAAAATTGTGCGTAATCTGACCATGACAGTTGTATTTTTATGGCAAGGTTTTAAGTCAATCTCTAGCTCAAATAGCGGAATAAAAATAACATACATAGTAAGGTATTGGTATTACAATACTTTCAGTTGATAAATGATAAAAAAATATTTAAAAAATCGCAAAATATTAAATATTTAAAAAAATGTTCTATATAAGTAAATCCATATACTTCCTTCTTGTGGAAAAGCTTGATAATTCGTGATTATAATTTTACATTCGAATTTCTTTATTTTTCTTAAAAAAATGAATTATTTTATAATTGGGCTCAAAATAATATGTTTAGTAAAAAGAAAAATGTGCGTATTTTATGTTCACCGAAGGGATCTAAAAAGTACGTGACATTTTCTCAAGTTGAAATATTTTCGTATATTTTTATATTTGTTTAATGAATGCCATTACGGATGATTTGGCAATGGAAAATAAGAGAAAATTAACAAAAAATAAAAGAAAAGTCGTCAGAGATAGAAAGGAAACGTATAACCGTATCCCACAAAAACACTGAGCACTCTTCACTTGTTATTTTTTTTGTGGCTTTCGGTAAAAACCTTCATTACTGTTACACAGAGATCTTCAACTTTAACAAAACAATTATTATAAATAAATAAATGATTCAAACGCTTGAAACAAATTATTTACAACTCAACAAGTAATTATTCACGAGGTTTCGTTTCTATAGATTGTAATAAAATAATTAGAATACTAATAATCTTGTAGCTGAATCCATTCCTGAAAGCATTAGAGAGTTTATGTGAAAACACACAGCAGTAGAGGATGAAGGTTAGTAATTGTTTATGCTATAAAGATATATTTCATTTGAGAAATTAGTAACGATGTAAATTTATTAAGTTTTACTATTTTTATAGATATATTGTTTTAAGATTTGAATTTACTTTATTTTTATTAATACTCAAATAACAGTGTATATTATACTGACACGTGCCACCGTATAATTATAAATATTTGTTATGATGATGCAGCTAAAGAAAGTCACCACGATTAGATCTTTTATGTATTCAATTATTTAATTGCCAAAAATACACTAATCAACAACATACAGATACGATGTCAAATTAAAAATAGTCCCCCTTTTTTATTCTTTTGGTATTTACCCGAGCACCATATCTTTCATGTCAATACAATTTAATGTAAAATTTGATTTTAAAAATTATTGTAAAAATAAAACAAAAAACTAGTTTTAATGTGTTAAATGTAGAACATGGGTCAACGAATTGATATGAAAAAATACATCACCATACTATTATACAGTAAGGAGATGTATTTTTAATCTACCTTATATTAGATTAAACTAGTGATTTACTAATATAAAAAAAAAAAATGTGATAAAAGAGAAATGATTGTAAATCCTATTACATAATAAAATAAAACTTTATATACATATATCGGGTATCCGTATTAACAAAAATGTTGAGAATATCTCATACAAATAACCTCTCGGTTGAAGACGTACTTTGTGCTGAGGAAATTGGGAATACCCTTTTTCTGACTTAATCCCAGGCCGTTAGTTTTTTTGCGCTCCGAATTTCACGGCTGCTCTTGTTTTGTTCCGGATCGCGATTGACGTTCCGGATTAAAGTTTCTCGGAGAGTGACGTAACAACGATGTTACGTCTCGACCCATCACTGCCTCATATATCCCTCTCTCATGTGAGAGGCATTTTGTAACATCGGGAAAAGATACATATTCAATTAATACTAGAAACGATATTAAATGTTTGTGGCTCATTAGGTCAGTATCGGATAAATAAGATAGTATTGTAATATAATAAAAATCCCAGATGTTAGCTATACTCATGTTTATTTTTTGTTAACTTCTACATTAACTTAAAAAGATGAAACTATATTTTTCCAGCAGCATAAACGTTAGCGTGGGCGCCTTGCATCATTGCGTGGAGCAATTTCTGACAACTATTTCTCGTGTATTTCAATTATCTCTAAAAACAAGTTTTTATATTGCAAAGATCCGTAAGAAAATAATTTATATTTTACTAGATATCTTTCAAGAGGATACCACGTATAATAAAATAGTATAAGATACATTCGTAATCATAACACACAGTTTTAGATGAAATAGATTTTCATTTTCTTTTAAATTTGTAGTGATGTAATTCAGTAATATTATTCGATGATTGCGAAAAAATTTGCCGTAAGATGTATTAATTTATTTATTCATATGTATATCACCCATGAACACTACATATAGTTTGCAATTTACTTCACAAAGGTAATGTAAACGCATTAAAATAAAGCGTTTGTATTCAACGCAACTCGACGTGCAACAACATTGTGCATAAAAATAACAACGTCTAGGGCGTCATTTGGCTGGTGTATTACTACGTTCTTTGTTGACTCAAACTGCTTGAGAAAACATTTAAACGCCAAGTGCTTTGACACCACCTGCTCGTTTTAATACATTTCCATTTCAAGCTCTATCAACCATGAATTTCAAATGTCATATACGTGGTTTGATCAAACCTTACGGAATTTTGTGGGCTTTATAAATTTAACTGTCACATTTTTTTGTTTTGTTAGTATACTTGTCTTTTGACGTATCTTGAAATTTAGCAGCCACATTGGATGCTTACTTTATTTTCAAAAACTTTTCACGCGTTGTTAATGTGCTCGATAATTTTTTTACTAGTGGAAGAAATATGACATAATATGCATTAAAATCAATTCTTTTACATATTTAAAACTGTTTTAATTTAATTTAAAGTATTTTAGCAGCTGAAAATATATCGAAAACCACTTGAATATAAAAAATAACGTTTTTACTATATCCGTCTCAGTGTAATCAATGGCATTAATAGAACTTTTTGATTTTTTTCAGGACGCCCTTGAAAAATAATACTATGGAAAAATAATTAAACGTATAGTTTTGGAGAAACAAAAAAAAAAACATTGGTTTCTATTTTAGAACGCATAAAAACTTCCCGGGACTTAAGCCAGTTATACGATAGTATACTTTTTGTATTCCTATTTTTGCCACTGATTGAAAGTATAGTAAGGCGTTCATACTTTTTGGATTGTGCCATATCAAATACATACTTGAAAAAGTCTAATATGTGTAAAACACGTGTCATAGTAATATTATTTATCTAATAAAGTGATTCAATGATATTTCTGTAGTAAGTTAAATATAAAAAGTAAAACGGAACCATGCATGCAGTCAATAGAATGTAGATTTATGAAAATACCTACACTGTATATATTAAAATCAAAAATGGTTAATAAGAGTTATGACAATGACTAATAAGTGCTCGTTGAGAATTTTTTTTACAAATCGTCAAGCGGTAACCGGTATAAATGCCGCGTTTTGACGATTCAAGTTTCATTCGGCGATCACAGTTGATCAACAAAAGTTTAATGAACAAAATAATAAGTGTCGTGGTTTCAATAGATTTGATAATTGTTTGAATAGACCAATAAAAAGTTTGACCCACTCAGACTAACATACTCATATTTTCGTTCAAGTGGTTATTTGCTATCTGTCGTTGGTTGTCGCCAAGTTGAAACTTGACTTGAAACATGTGAGCTTCAGTTGACTGTCAAACTCGCTTTTCAACTGGCCACGCTACGCATTCAGACGATGCATAACGGCTTTTGACGCTATATCAAAACTAATAATGTTCATCAGTTTTGCGTGATGTTAAACACAACTACTTTCGACGAGATTTCAAAACTGATATTGTTGATTAGCTTCCATTGAAATGTGTGAACGAAAATTGATTCAAGTCGTATTCAAATTTTTTTGATCAACTACTGTCAATCAATTAAATTTGATTCGTTAAAACGTGTTTGAATACTGCAACACAGAAAGAGTAGTTAAATTTTCCATCTGATAATTTTTTTCACAATGTTTGTTATGAATCTTCACCATGTAAATGTAATCACTAGGGAAATTGAATATATAAATCTTTTTACGATAAAAAATTTTCGTGATATTTTTTTCACGAGAATCTGCTGTCGGAAAATTGTTCAATTTGTTGGGTATCTAATTTTGACATCTTTGGCAGCTCTGATAGTCATCATTATTTTGTTTATTATGTTATAAAGTTAGGTTGTATTTTTGCCAAATTATTTGTGTAACAAAATATTTAGTAAACTGATACAATTGAATAGTAACAACGAAGTCTCATCAAAAATGGTTTACTTAGAAATTGCTACCATTGTGTAACTTCACGGTACGTACACGCAGTATGAATAGAAGGCTGGATACCTTGTTGAAAAGATAGTCGTCAATAGAATTGTGCGAGATCTTTCAAATATCCCAGTAAGATCGCGTGACACCCTTTTTGGAATCGTTTGCTCTCAGTAAGGTAAAACTACCTTCGGAGAATGAAATGAACTGAAAAGGTTCTCTTTCAAAATATAAACTCAACAAAAAAATCACAGGAACGTTTTGTTAGTTTTCTAAACACGTAAATACTTTTCAACATCGTGTTTTAACACTCGCCTTACTGTCCCTTACTTATCTACGGTGATGGTTTCAGAGCGTTCAGTAAAAAATATGTTTTAAATTCGAAGTATACAATATCTGATTAATTCAATCAATTAAATAATGTAAGATTAGTGTAATAAATGCAAAAATAAAAGAGAAAGAAAAGATAGATGTTCAGGCAGATATCTTTTACCGACTGATCTAACCGCTTTCAATGCTCCCTTTCTTCACCTCTGTGACGTATAACATGATTAAGATGAGTGATGGACGCTATCGCTACACACATACGAACGCAATTTGATATAAGCACGTACGTTCTGTTGCTTGATTTAATATGAAATATAATAATTATTTCTATTGATATTGATAAATATTTTTAAATTCGTAATCACCTCTTTTAAATTTTAGGGATTTTTATGAGAAGTGCACGAAGTATGAAAACTTTTCAATTTAAAAATCCAACGTCGGATAGTAAGAGATAAGAAGATATTTATTATATTATCTACTTGAAATAATTATGTAACAAACACATATAACATTATCAAGAGGTCATAGCATGCAATTTAAATCATTCCCGCTTGTCATCATCAATTATGTTCAGTGCAAAAACATTGTCCATTTCCTCTTTGATCATCACTCTTCTGCATAAAAAAATGTCGTATACCAGCGATATTGTTATTTTAATTCCACGAATTTGAATTAAATACGTTATATGGTTTTTTTCATTATGACTGCTCCGAAAGTGGAACATATAAATCTCCAAAAGACACACATAGACAGATAATTTTTCACGAGAATTGGTTGTCAGGTAATTGTTTAAGCCAGTGCGTATTCAATCCTTAATTTTTGATTTTTTTTAAATCAGCAGATATGAGAATCGAACGCCCATTACCCGGATCCAAAGCGCGCATGTTACCTTCTTGGAGAATCTTATAGCTATCCTACAATTCCACTAAATGATTGTTTAGTGAGTTTTACTAATATGAGAGAAGTTTCACACCCATTTTTATTTCAACTCTTGATGTATTATATTTACTTGTTCTTTATACATTATGATTTATGAATATTTTTATTATTTTTTATTTCTGTGTGTAATATTAGACTAGTTTTGTAGATAGGGATGTGTTGAACACTAGTAAATGATAATTCTACAATATTTTGGAACCTTTAATAAAATAAAGCATTGAGCAAATGAAAGAAAGGGTCACTTTCAATACTTGAAAACACATGAAATACTACTGTATGTGAAACGAACAAATACAAACAATGAAAAGAATGAGAGAAGCGTTATTTTAAAAAAAAATTAAATAATATTCACGAAGTAAAGTGCTTTTTAAGTAGTATTAAAGACCCTTGAAGATTACAACTTAAAACTAATTCATTTATTCATAAAATATTATGTTTATCATTTGAGAAAGTTAAACCTAGAGATTTCCCGATAGGTAGTAGTCAAAAGCTTCAAATCATTTCCACGCCTGCCTTTTCAATATGATGTATTCAGTCGGTGACGCCTCGATGCGAGTTGATCTCCAATTTCTTAGAAAGCTATGTGAACTCGAGCGAGACTGAAACATTTCAATTTTAACTGGAGACACCGTACCAATATACTACGCCAATACGGAAAGCATTTTACAAGTCATTTTATTTAGAAATTGATTGAATGCTTTTGAAACTCGTGTTAAATTTACATCAAACTTAGTCTTGTCATTGTGGTGTTGCGGGTTTGATATCATACACATATATCCATAAAAAATAGGCTATGCATTACCAATAGACAAAAGCCAATCAATTAAAGCATAGCTTTGTATTGCGTCAATAGTTATTCATGTGGTGATGTATTAAAAATTATCAATTTGTGTCACATGATTTGGTAAATATATCATATTTTCATGGGTATGTTTTTAGCCATGTTCGCTCAGAGTATGGATCTACATAGTGCAAAGACGTTCACTCTAGAAAATATAGTATTTGGATATCATGCAACTTGAATTGTATTTTGATAGATTTTGTTTTCACGAGAATCGATTGCCAAACAATTCCTCAACGTGTCGGGCATTTGCGAGATGTATTTTTAAATATTTAAATAAATAATAGAAGTTCCATTTTAACACTATTTTGAAAGGTTTTTAATAATAAATTATTCAAATATGTTTTATAAACTAAATTCATCACGCACTTATTTTAGTCCACAAGAATTAATTTTATAATCATTGTATCAAACAATTTCAAGTTATGAACCATACCGTATAAATGTGGTGGATACTTTGTACTTTGCATATAAGTAAATACATTCCACAGAAAGTTATAGGCACACCCAAATTCTAAAGTAAGCCAACTGCTAAACGCCATGTCCGAAAATTTTCGCAATACATGTTGAGGTCGTTTAAACAATACCGCGTCCAACAAAGGCGCTTAAATTTCCCACCGAGTTTAACTGTCAAATGCACACAAACTCATGTGTTTGTCTTTTTAATAATTGTATGAGTACTCATATTATCTGATTCCTTGTTCAGACATGGTATGTGTATTTCACGTTATTATAGTAAGTAAAATTTACAGCAATACAAAAGAAATCAGCGTTAAATATAATATATCACATAAAACTGGTATTTTAAAAATTGAAAAAAAATTTAGTCGAACATCAGTACGAACTTTAGTAAATAAATTATTTATGATATTATTTCTGTGGCAATATTACGGCAGAAGAAATAATTACAATACTCTATGTGAGTATTAAGCCTTACATAGTCAAACAACCAAAACATGATACGAAATATAAACGGAATGTGGTGGAGAGGGCTTAGAAAAAAAATCTGATAATTCTGTACTTGTAAGTTTTTGAGTTGACTGTAAGATTAAAACTAAAAAATGAACTGTATATTTGGCCACGCAATATTTTTCCACATCTTATAGTATTAAAAATTATCAGTTCAATAAATTTAGAACACGACATAAAAATATGATATTAATACTAAATAAATAAAGAGAGCACGTAAGAAACGACGGGAATATTGTAAAAATAGTACAAAGAATAAAGAGAGAATTAAAAAGAAAGAGAATTTCCAAGATAATTCGACAAACCCTATTCTAATAATGTATACAATAGCACTAATCTAAACTCACTCTCACATAGGTGGAAGATATCAATATCCGAAGCACTCTCCTTATTGGCATGGAATTGGATAAAGCCACGGATGGTATTCATATAGTACAGAAGTCTCAGAAATTCATGCTGAACCCTCTCCACCTCAAAATTGTATTTCAATTTATAAGGGCCTAAACAAACAATCAGAGTGGATTGGTCGTTTGGGCCTAACCTAATCTAACTTATAATAATTACACATAATTTTGATTGTTTTAATACATAAAAAAATCATGGACTTATGCAAAACTAAACCCGGCGTGGGTTGGCTGGTGTTGAAAGAACAGATACCGGCCTATAGTTTTCTACCAACAACTCCAAACCACTCTTATATATTGGAGCGACCTTAGACAACTTCAATGTTTATGGGGAGATACCTGTTTTTATTGCAAGATTAAATATAAAATAAAGTGGGTCTTTGATAAAGTCAAAATAATTTAAATTTTCGATATTTGCGCGGTCTAATCGAGAATTCTGCTATTCCAGCTAATATTGGTTTGTGTTTCCCGAAAAAATACACGATAAATCGAGAACATCGGCTGTTTTTATTCTAAAATGTAAAAATTACCTGCTAGTAGTACTTATTGTTGAAAGCGAGTAAGTAATAAAATCATTTACGATCTATAATATATTGGTAAATATTTTGTCATGAAGATTCGTTTTCAAATATTTCCACCGGTAACTGAGTGTGGATTCATTACTCTTTAAACAACTGTTTCACGTTTAAAATTACTTTCTTTACGTTGCGTAAAATTTCACCCCCTTCCTGTGCAATTTTAGCGTCCATAGTCGCTAAATGGTCTGACGATGACAACTCTCCCCCAGCGCTTATTAAATAATTAAACTCATCCCCCAACGTTGCTTCTCTACGAGCGCAGTTAAATTCAACATTCAACCGTTTAATACAAGTTCATCGCTAGATAATTAACTGTTCCTTGATTAATTATAATAGTAAGTTTGTATGTAAGGTTTTATATTTTGATAAATATATAATTTTAATAACAGGTAAGTATAGTACAAATTAAAATGATAATAATAAATATCATGTTACTGTTATGAGACTTATTCTATTATAAATAACATGAGAGTATGGATAGATCATAATATAGTAATGTGAAAAATATGAAATAATTATCAAAGAGAAATTCACGATTGAATTATTAGCATGCGATTCAGTAGAAAAGTCATGTGTGTTATTTATCATCATCTAATAATCTATATAGCAATGATACACACTTTACTAAAAAAGCTTAAACCATCTTGGGATTCGTTTCGACAAGTTGTAGAGCTGAATACGTCACATATATATTAAGCGTTGTGTGCAAAAGGTAAACGTACGAGCTTTGGTGTTAAGTTTCACAACTACTAGATTTTAAGATAAATTAAAGGTGTAGAAATAGATATTTTGTAAATTTTACAATATTCGTAAAAAACACATTCCATGATCCATTTGCTTCACTTTATTAGTTGATATCTTCACACCGCGAGATCCATATGCTCCAACTTTGGAGCGAAAAGCTGATAAATATAAATATTACAAGAGTCAATATACTAGTAAGCAAAAGTCTTTATTTATTTACTGATTTGAATTAAAATGATAAATAATAGATATTTGTGTTGAATGAAAACAACTAACTATAATTGATCTATATAGTCCACTTTCACAACGAGACGGTAAAAAATGTGTAAAGTAAACACTCATAAATCAAACTAACATCTGGCAGATGAAGGTTGATTATACAAACATTAAGTATAGTTATTATTAACTATCATAACACTGGTATAAAAGTAAACATCCAATAGTAAGAAAAACAGCCAAAACAATTTTAAATTTAACAAAAAAATATATACTTAAATATTAATACTGCAAATACCTTTCTGAGTGTATATAATAATATATATCTGACGTACGTCATAATATTATAAAAACAAGTTTTGTTGTCTAGTTACCGAGAATTATATATTTATATGGATTCAGCTTGGCGTACTTTTCCTGTTTTTTTTATTTACAGAAGCTTTATGATTGATTAAACACAAACATATGAGAGCTTGTTTTCAAATAGACTTTTGTTCCGTAATATTAACATCTTTTAATTTCATACACTCACTTCAGGCGTATTTATTCAGGCATAGAATTAAGCATTCATTTCTTTATTTACTTTGGTTCAATTGTTTGCACCATGTTAAAACCTTGGAGCTTACACGTCCTTTTTGTAAATTGACCCCCAGCAATCCGAGAGTTAAATTGTTCTGAGTTTTTTATGTACCCATTTCGTTTTTAATTTATTCATTCAAATGTGGCGTTTTCATGGAAAAAAGCCCGCGCTTTTATGTTCAGCCTCGTTTCAAAAATATTAGAATCATTTTTATAAATTAATTTATAGCACTGACATAATTTTAAAAATTTATCCGAACATCACACATAAAATATACTTCATCATTAATTAACAATTTTTACAATATGTCCTTTAAGCCGCAATCATTTTACATGAAAGTATTCATTATATGTTTTTGTTTTACTCTTGTGTATACAAAAGAATAAAAAATACTTTAAATAATTCTGAGAAAATTTAATCACATTACAATTCGACACGGTATAATCAATGTTTTAAAGCTACAAAAATCGATTTTAATATATTGCTAATATAAAACGTTATCAAATATTTACATTAAAATATTGCATTATATATGTCGATCGTATGAATTTCTAAAATATGGAAATATATTTATATAAAATACATACAAAAAATAGATAGAGAGTAAAAGATTAGATATTTTATATACTCGAGAATAATAATTAAATATAATTCTATACGGTAAAATATAATGCCATCTTTTGAATGGATAGAAAACAAGGAAAAGCACAACAAAATGAAATACGATAGGCATTATGAATAAAACATTACGGTAAAAGGTATTCACATCTTGAACTCTTTATTAAACTTGGCCAAAGGTAGAACCAAACCTCTTCACCTTAGAGATATTAAAATGGCGTGAATTTCAGGGCTGCCAACGATGATATAAAATATGTATTTTTGAATAAGAATCATAAAACAGAAAATATGTACATAAACCGATACAATAATTGCATTATTAAATGATATAGGGTTGAAATAAGAAACGACAACGTGTCGTGAAAATATATATACATTCAAAATTCAATAACATCAAAGTTTTGTTATCCACGATAATTTGCTTTATGTATAACTCAAAAAATAAATAATAATAATTTTTTTTAAAGTACATTCAAGATATTAAAAGTTGAACATGAACTTTAAAAAAAATTATTATTATTTATTTTTTGAGTTATACATAAAGCAAAAATTTAATGCATACCTTTTTGTCAATTGATCGTTATTCTAAGCTTCATCGATGAAAGTAGTGTCGGCAAAAATATTTTGGCAGGAATTATTTTTCTAGAGAAACAATATTTTTTTGATATCTCAAAATTTCAACTATTCGAAAAATGGAGGACGTGTAAAGACCCTTATCGACGGAGCTTACGCTATAAGGCTTAGGCTTTATCGCTCTTATTTTAAAATATGAAAATATCAAACGGAAATTACTAAACGCTGTATTTAAATTCAAATTTTTACAAACATAAATTTTGAAAGAAATATATAATATTTACAACAAAAATACGCCCTACTTTTTCTTTAATAAATGTTAAAATATTTTATCTACCCAAATATACTTCACTTTTGGAGCAGAAATCTTCAAATTAGAGTGGATTTAGTAAAAAAAAATACATGATCAATCATAAAAAAATACTATAATGTCATTATTCAAAGTCAATATCTTGTGTGTATAACAGAAAATTTACATTTAAATTGGGATTTCTACAAAAACTTTTTTAAAATATTTTTGTTTAAATTGATTTGTACGATTCTATAAAAACGTACAGTAGAGATGATATCAGCTTTGAAACTGTCACTTGTTCATATATAGTCATAAAAAACTCTTTCTTAGACTTGAGATTGGTAAAAAATATTTTCTAAATTACTTGAAAATAATTTTACCAAACTTATTGGTATTATTATATAAATTATATATTATTTTTTATTTAAGCCATATATCAATAAAAAGTTTGTTTTTTCGATGTCAAAACAATAGTTTTCAAATTTGTTTTCAATATTATATTATGAAAGAAAATCGCATTTCTATATGAAAATATTTCATGTTTTACAAATACAAAACACTCTTTTCAAACGTGGTTAGAAAGAAGTCTTTGAAATTTTATGGTAAAACATTTTCAGTTTTATTTTGTAAGCGTCAATATCTTTTATCGAAAAATCAACACGAATGTGAATAAAGAAAAAAAGTTTGGCTTGACACAGAGTATAATAAAGAGTGACTTTCATGTGAAATATGTTTGAATAAGTTTAATGACTTAATAAAATATTGATTTTGTTTCAGTGTATTATATATATTTAATTGTTTAATTCCAATATATTTATAACTTCTGAATAAATATTATTATGTAATAGATGTTCAACATTATGTATTTATCAATAATGTCATTTCATGTATAGTGAATTTTTTAATTTATAAATGTTATGTCATAAAATAATTTCAGCATTTTGACTATTAATATAATCAAGAGAATATATTTGTTTCAGGAAATCTATAGTCGTTATGTTAAAAGACTTTTACCACAAATTTCTTGGAATAATTAATATTTTACGTTATATTATAAATTATTATACATCATGCCATGTTTGAATATTATCTGCAAATTATTAATTTATTAAGTAAAAGTAAAGTGCTTTTTTGTGTGATATTTTTATTTTCTCGTCTTTTGTCGTAATAAATAAAATCTACTGAAGAGTTTTATTTATTAACACGATATGATTTGCAAAAATCGACACAAAAAAACTTTCCCATATTCCATTGTAATTAAAATTAATTTGAATAATTTTTTTTAGTATCCTATGTTATTTGGAATAATTAGATTTCTGTTGGGGGCGGACACCGGTAAAGTAAATCCAAAATTATTAAATTTATTGACTAAAAAATGTACACAGTATTCAATTGACACACAAATTAAATTGTTTAAAACTGAAATAAAATAAAATAAGATTTTTTTTTAATAATCATTCATTTTCATAGTTTGTAACGTGAAGTTTACTTATACATTTTTTTATAAAAAATGTATGTTAACGCAAATCAGTGGTTATGAAATGAAAAAATCAGAGTTTTTTGTTACTTTAATTATTATTCAAATATTTTTTCCGGAAAAATTGTCTGTCAAAAAGATTTTTATAAATGTATGATTTAAAATTTTCATTTCTATAAATTGGTAGTGGCTTAATTATTTGTCAACAGATTTTTTTAGACCTTATTAATTGATTTAATAATTTTTATTTATGATTATTTTTTTTACAATATTTGAAACAAATATTAAATAGGATGATAATTTAATAAGGGTGCATTAAGTTTCTTGTCAAAGATTCAGCTAACGGAGGGGAAATTATGATTGATGATAAAAGTACGTTCATAATAGTTAAGTAATGGAACTCTATAAGTTGTCACCAAATCATCGGTACAAGTTACGAGACGATGTCCTATATTTAGTGGGAGTTTCTGCCTCAACTGGGTCACGCGTAGGCGGGAAGAAGGGAGATGATGAAATCAGGAAGCGGGGATCGAGGGAGGGTTGGCTGAAGCCTTCGTTCCGAAGTGGAGAATCATTTAGGGAAATATATGCCACGGTGAAGTAAGGCCGCGGCGGTGAATGAATGGAAATGAAAATCGTTATGGGGAAAGTGGGAAAACTGAGTCGTACACTTTGCGAACTCAACGGGCAGTTAGGTTTTCAATTTGAATTTCTTCGCTGTTCCATTTTTTCATTATTATTACAACATAATGCCCGATTTAAGCCATTACCTTTTATAAGAATTGGTGGCTTTTAAACGAGTTTGAAAGCGAAATTATTTTTTCCATTAATATAAATTACATTGTCTAATATATTTTAAAAGTATTGAATGAAAATTTTCCAAAAATAATTTTAACTCATTGTTAAAAAAAAAAACAAAGA
>JAGVSQ010000141.1:0-43353 GCA_022683975.1 Rhyacophila evoluta
TTATACGATAAAACATATAAATTGTAAGTTTTAATTTTTTTTACTATTTTTAAATATGTATCATAAATATGTTTTCATAACACACAGATTTCACGAAAAAAAAACATAAAATTGTAATGAAAAAGAACTCACTCCCCAGAGCAAGTCAAGTGTCAATTAGGGTACTCCCGGAAAGGTTAATATGATAATTTCATGTTATTACATTACTACATTTATATCTTATATAAACTATTAAAATCTATACATCGTTGTAAACCTTACCATCTTCGACAATCGCAAATAATTTTTGGGGTTTTAATTCTGAATCATCAGCTAGTCTGCTCTCTGAAAAGAATAGAACAAAAACTGTTATCGATAATACTATGGATACATTGTGAATTGAATAAATGAGAAAATTTGGGTGCTGAATTCTGTACTATGAAGTATTTCGAAATAGGATAAAAAGAATTATAACCTCTCAAGATATTTGGTGTCCGTGCTCCAGTTGTTGAAGCATCACTTCCGCCATCTGTGTCCTGTGAAACAAAATATTTTTTGTCCAATCAAATTAATCATAATACGAGGTTTAATAAAAAAATACTCTTCAAACTAGTCCCCATCAAATAATGGCAGTCGTATCCGAGTGGTTAAATCCCCATCAAATTTAATAGAATTATGGCAGCGCTATTTACAACCTTTGAAATAGACAAGATAGCAATAGATTGAAAAATGGTTTGAGACTGTTAAGATACTTTTAAACTGTAAATATTTATATTATTGAAGTGAAAATGTTTAACTTAAAACACTTTAATCCTAGGGAAAGTATCTTGCTGTGTTTAAATAACGTCAAAATTGAGAGACAAGTGGAAGCATATACCTTGGAATCAGTTGAGGTTCTCCGTTTTCTTCTGGGTGTACTAAGCGCTTCAACGGCCTTATTGAAGGACTGTCTGCGAGGCCGACCACTAGGGCTATCTGTGATAGACTGATCAAGTGGATTAGGAGGCGTCACTATAACCTTTATAGGTGTCTCGCGTTTCTCTGGTGCATCTGCAAATTTTGATACAGTAAATACATACAATAATGGAAATAATTAATATTTTCGACTGATGGTGCTTGATGGAATTTAATAATGGAAATGAAAAATTCTGGAAAGCTACAGAAAAAGTAGTGCAGAAGATTGTTTTTAATATAATTGAATTTTCATACCAATATCAACAGACTTCTTTCGTGATTTTCTCAATGCTGCAATACTACCAGTTTCAGATCTTGCTCTTTTTGGTGTAGCTGAAATTAATAAAACAAAAAAATCAATATTTTTCAACCTATGTATGTTCATTTAATCAACGAAAATATTGATGTTGTCAATTAAGATGATACTTAAAACAAAAAAATATCACAAAATGAGAAATAAGGGAGAAAAAAAGAGTGAGAAGAGCGCTTCCTTTAGCAGCATGAAGTGGAGAAAAGGATGAAGCAAAATGTTTCTTGAAAACATAAAATCATGACAATATTATTCAAAAATAACGAACGAATTTAGTATTGATTATAGTATAATCTATATATATATATATATATACAATAGATGTATTTGTCAGCTGTTAAAATCTACTTCATAAATTTTTTAAAATAGTTCGAATCCCTAAAGATTATTTTTATATTTGGATATGGTCATTTCCAAATTTATATATCCATCAATTTTTTAGCAAATTTCCTGAGCCATCAGTGTCTAATTTAACTATCAATATTATGAGTTTCAAAGCTGACTTCATTTGTAAAATAATAGCAATATTAAAACTAGTGTTTAGTACATTAGTTACATAAGACTGTTAAAGTACAATTATTTTACCTGCATTAAAATGTGTGTAATCGGACGCAATAGATGATGCTCTGCTGGAAACTGATACAGTATCCAAAATAAGGCCTTCTTCCAAATCCGGATTACCTAAATTAGTGGACAAAGTCAAGCTTGCAGTCAGAAAAAAGCGTTGTTATGGACATGAGACACAATTGGAAGTATTATAATTAAATGTTGAAGGAAAAGGAAAGCATAAGTTGAGTAATAATTTTAATATATAGATTAATTAAAAAATATATTATGACCAAATTACACCTACAGATAAATTCTCTAATATTTAACATGTCAAATTCACTTGTTTTTTTTTTACAGATGAGAGTTTTATATGATTTTAGATGAGCATTACTTTGTTTGTAATAAGGAGAGCAGACTATACAACCATTCAAAACTGGATAAGTGATTTATTTTTCTTCTTAAAGTATATTTTTAATTAGTGTTAGCACAATTAGTCCACAAATTTTATTTGAGAGATAATAAGTAATGTATTTTGTATGATTATGTATTGGTTATATGGTATGATTTTGAGATAGCCAGATTAAACGAATAGTTTATTTTTAATGAAATTAGTTTCCAGACACTCATCACTGAGGTAATGGTGATTATGTGTTAAAATTATCAGATGTGATCTTCCCATGGAGACATTAGAATGTATGATTTTGATGCCAGGATATCCTGAATGCTATATGAATAAATGTACACATATATTTCTGAACACAAAATAATCATAGATGAAAAAACAGGAATTAATAACTTTCTATGTTTAAAATAAAGAACTAGTCAGAGGGACAAATTTATGCGACGGTTTAATTAAGCATGAATAGATTAAAAAGTTTGAAATATGAAAAATATTAGAAAATACAATTAATTTAAAAAGTAACAAATTAAATAGATACCTTTGAAATCTTCCTTATCCAACAGTTTAATAGGATCCAGGCTCTCTCCGGCAAGATTTCGGTGACTATCGGCTGCATCAGTTTCTATGTCAGATCCTTCCGAGTCTTCTTGTATGGTACTGCTGTTGCTGTATATGCTGCTTCCACGCCCTTTTTTGTTCCTGAGTGGTTGTCGGGCCGGCGAACTCTCCATTGTTTTTTCCAACATAGATTTCTGATGTCTAGTTAATCTATAAAAAAGTTAAAATAAAATAAATCACATTAATAATAGATGATTTGCCTAAAAAATTATAATTTCTGTGTCAACTGTTAAATTACAAGGATCCTAGTCTCATAAGTTGTGAAATTGCTACATATTACAAACAAAATTCGTACCTTCTATTTGATGAATAATCATCCACAGCATTAGTGGTATCATTTGCTTGCGAGTCTTTCGTCGAGTCCAGGTGAGAGACTTCGGGGATGATGGATAAGTTTGGTTTGGTGAAAGTAAAAATAGATTTCCGTGACTTGCGCCGTGATGAAGCTATAGACGATGCATCTTCTTTGGTTCCTGAATCAGATACAAAAGAAGTGTCTAGTCTCAATTCACTTTCAGACAATACCACTGAATTTGATTCAGACACAATGCTATCATTTTCATCGAGAGCTAATGATTTCTTTGAAGGTCTTCTGGGTTTCGCTTGCTTTTTGTCACCCGGTGTAGATATATTCAAGTGTTTCTTTGTCGCACTTCTTGTAGCATGAGATATGCTTGTTTCCGATAAAGGAAGACTCTCATTCAACTCTGTTTCACTCACAGTTTTCTTCTTCCGAGTCGGTGTTTTACCCTTGCTTGGTGATGGAGATGACACCTTTTTTAAAGAAGTTTCATTTTCTGCAACAGATTCTAGAGGAAAATTAGATTCTGTTGTTTGCAAATTATTATCAGCAACTATATTTTTATCTATAGAAGATTTGGTTTCTTTTACGATTGTAGCTGATTTTCCAGATGAACTTGATGAAATTCTTTTCTTAGATTTGGTCAAAGGTGTAACACTATCGCCATGAGACAGTGGATCATTCACTTCAGTGACATTTTGAACTGCCATTTTAACAACTTCAGGTATCACAGTCGTGTTATCCTCAGTAGATTCAGTTTTCTTATCCTTAGGTGTTTCATTTTTGCCGTGACATGATATGGAAGACATTCTTCTACTGGACTTTTTTTGTGGAGTTCCAAGATCTGATGGTAGCTTTTCTGAATCTATCTTCTTATCTTCCATCAAAGGATCATTGGAAATAGTAATATCTTTATCATTATTTTCAAGAATATCTGGAGCTTCATTAGTTTCTTCATCTCCAGAATATTTTAAGCTAAACGAAGAGTCCTCCAATATAGAACCCTCTTCTGTCATTAGTGACATGTTGTTTATGTCCTCTTCTGTATGAGGTCTTTTAATCGAAGAATCTAAAGCAGGCTGCAATATTTCAGGCAATTGAACAGTATTCAATACCTCTTCATTAGAATCTTGAACTTCACTAACATAGTTTGGTTCATTTACATCAGTCTGTTGGGTAATATTATGTTGCATATGACTTTCACTAATCACTGCAGATTTTTCTGACAAAACAGAAGAAAAATCAGTCTTTTTACTAATTGAAGAGAATTGGGGCAAGTTTGATTTGTTGTCATGCTGTGGTAAAACGACAACATCAGTATTGAGTGGTAAAGTTTCTTTTTTCTTGCTATCTGTATTTTCCGTCTCACCGTCACTCACCGATGACTCCACGCAGATAACATCTGAGCCAGAATCCTAAAAAAATACACAAGAAATGAAGTCATATTGATGATTTAAAAAAAATTCAATTAGATTGATAACATATTTTGATTATTTCTGAAACTACAGAAACAGTCACAGAGATTTTGCAAATTTTCACTTTTGTGTTGGTAGTAAAAGTTATTATGTTGATAACTAGAAAACTTTGACGTTTGAAATGGCAGTGCGCACACCGGGAAACCTGTCAAAATCTTATACAGTGGTAAGTTTTGCGTGTTTTTGCGCCTGCTACGATGAAAAAAAATGAAGCAACAATTTATAATTAGCACACCAGTAAGCACAGGAATAAGACATGACATATTTTGTGGTACTTAATTTGGTTGTATTTTACACTGATTTCCATAGTTAAGTTAGTCACAAGAGATTTCACAAATTTTCACTCTTACATTGGCAGCAAAAGTTGTTATGTTGGCAACTAGAAAACACATGTATATGCTCATTTCAAATGCCATGCCCGCGCCACAGGGGAGACCTGTCAAATACTTTGACAGCAGTAAGTTTTGTGCGTTTTGTGAGACGTTTTAAATGGCTGCACATGCACTGGGAGACAGATCAAAATCTTTGACAGCAGTAGTAACATGACAAGAAATAAAATCTAATTGTGTAATATTTGAAAATGGCGGCGCTCTGTAAAGACGTATTAGGAATAAATGATTGAACGCTTAATTTATTGAAATACCATGAAGTATTTGACAGGTCTCTTATGTGTCGTGGGCTTGACGTTTGAAACATGTGTTTTCTGCTTGCCAATATAACAATTTTTGTTGCCAACGTAAGAGTTAAAATTTGCGAAATCTCTTGTGACTAACTTCATTGTCGACACTAGTTTCAGAAATAACCCATATTTTAAACTTCTCTTTGGTTATTAATAAATATTTTCACAAAGCTGTCAAACAAAAAAACAAAATTAACATGAATAAACTCTAACGAAACAAAAGATATATAACAAAATATTTGTTCTATATTTAAATATAATAAACTCTTCTTTCTTAATGGTTAAGAATGCTTAAAACATTACATGACTAGTAATTTTCACTAATACTGTAATTGTAAAACTGAGTATCTATTGGTGGGAATCAAAACAATGGGTCACTGAACAGAAAAGTGCAACAAATATGCACATTGTTTTGAATAGTATGTAAAAGTAGAAGTGTATAAAGTATAGAAGTATATAAGTATTCTCCCAAAAGCACAATAATAGGTTTTAACACATTTTTATTTTTCAAAAAATTATTTGAATAGAGGTAAATAGAAAATATATAATTTTTCCACGATTTGAAATTTCATAAATGCTAAAAATATTTTCTTTAGAGGTAAACAAAATCCTGCTTGGCTACTAGTACAGAATTTAAAAAGTATTCAATATTATGGATAAAAAATGATCTTGACTTACCACATATGCTTGATTGGCGGTATCTTCAGAGGTTTCTTCGGCATCAACGACTTGGGAGCCTGCCCTGCTGTTGCAATCGCTCTGTGATTCTCCACTATCTTCAATTTCAACATTTTCACTTTCAGAACCATTTTCTTCATCTTCATCTTCAGCAGAAACATTTTCATTATCATCAGAATGTTCAGTTTCAATTTCCAAGCCAGCTTCGGAAGACTCGGTCTCTTTATCTTCTTCTCCTGAAGCATCTTCTTGTTCGACTTCTTCATCAACTAAATATTCATTTGCAATTTCATCCTCCATGTCAACTGAAATATTTTCGTCATCTGAACTTATCGCTTCTTCAGCTGATTCATGGGCGGTATCCATTTTATTACTATCATTAATATCACGGTTATAGATACCTACGGAATCTCGACTACTCGCACATGAATCACTATCACTTATATTCAAAATGGATTCATTTATTTTGTCACGTTGTTCATCGACTTCTATACTTTTAACATTTTTCGCATCTGATTCTAAATCGATTACGAGTGGTGCAGAATCGGATCCAGCGCTATTTGAAGAACCATGATCGATATTATTATCCACATCACATTTTTTTCCAGCTATCAAAATAGGACCTGGTTCATGAGTCTCTGAAGTGGTAATTTCAACCTTTTTCAAAGATATAGCTGGTAATAAAGACATCTCTTCTTCTAAGACCTTAGACTGTATTAATAAATTATCTGCATTATTAAACGATTCAAATTTAGTTTCTTTTGAAGTGACGGAATTAAATGAGGAATTTCTAGATTCCACAGATAAAACAGCAGATTCGCTATTGAATATGGCCTTTGAAACATCTAGTGTGTCATCAACTGATAGATCACTTGCTAAAATGCTATCATTGTTTAATTCAGTAACACTTTGCTTATGTAAAGAATCTAAATATTTTCTTGCAGAATCATAGGTATTACCATCATTTGTCAAATTGCTATCATCAGTCACCATTCCATGTGATTTATCAAGAGACGAGTTAAAATCGGCAGGAGAAATACTTTCTGTGATATGAATTACTTCTTCTGTGGTGACCACAGTAGAACTGGTGACATCAGTGGTTTTTAGGATATTGGATTCTATCACCCTCCTCGCTAGGGATTTTCTCAAGCTGGTTTGAAGAGAAGTGGATCTTAATGTATTTGATTTTGTTTTATTTTGTGTTTCCAATTCTGGAGTATGCGATCGTTGCCTACAAAAAAAAAAAAAAACATCACTATTAAATATCAATCTATTGACCCGTTGGGTGAATATGAAAGTTTGAAGATTATAGTAAATTAAAATCCATATTTATACTTTTTGATATTTATACTAGGCCGTAGCGAGTGGCTAGCAATGAAATATAAAGAAGATATACATATCTTCATAAAATTTGCCAACATTTTATACATAAATAATGATGTATCGTCGTTCGTGGTGTAAGCAACAAATTCCAACAATATTTTACGTATTTGCATTTAGTTTTAACTTTTTTTTCAAATATTATGCAGTGAATACGAATAGTTGCATGTTTGATAATACAGTGGTTTTTGTAAAAAAATAACTATAAATAGTTTATCATCGTCGATTCCTCTCTAGGATTTTAAGATTTTCAAAAAAATCATGGGTTAAATAGTAATTTAGTTTGTAACAGGTGTTCACACTATTGTTCAAATTTAAGAAAAATAAAAAATAATCACACAAACTATATAGTAGTTTGCTTCTGTATTTGTGAATGTTCTTATCGTTGGTGAATTCTTTCCGATTCATTTTTGATTATTGCTAACATTACATACCTTAAACTTCGCCTGGGAGAAGCTGTATGATTTCCCAATTGGCTTTGTTCACGTTCAGGTGTCTGCCGCAAGCTTCTTCTGGGCTGAGGGCCTTTTAGTGATATTTCTTGAAGTACACTCTTCGTCAATATCTCTTCATTTGCTATACCTATTGATTCATCAATATCAATCTCTTTTTCATTTTCAATAACGTCTTGATCTATATAGCTTACTGAGACATTGGTAAATGATTTGGTTCTATTTATCGACTTATCTTCGATATAACTATTTAAATAATCTGTATTAGTAGAATTTTCTAAAAATGATTCATGATTATTATTTATATGTAATCTGGAGTTGATTTCGGGGATTTTAAATTCTGATGATAATTGATTTGTAGATATATCTGGAGACAAGTGAGTAGTGCGAATGCTTTCCACTGACTGTGATGATAAGTAAACATCTTCATTAACTGAAGTATTGAGACTATTGTTTGCAGAGTTAGAAGCTGATACAAGAATTCTGGAAAGAAAAATCGGTATTTAATTTAAAAAATACTATGCTAAATTTCATGATACAAAAACCATATTTTTGACTAGATGTCAGATTAAATATATGCATAAATCTTTAAAAATATGTCTTCTTTGACTGGTTTCTTTTCTACACTTGTTAAATCTGAATTTTATAATTTTCAAATGGATGCTAAATTACTGAACTGTTTACTACTTTTGTGTCAGTATAATGATAATAAAAACAAAAAATTATAAATAATGATAGATACCTCCCCCTGTTGTGTGATCTGTCTTTGATAGGAGTAGAGACAGCGTTTATCGAGGCATGGGTATCAGTTTCACACGAGTGATGGATGCTTTTGCGGGGCGATGCTCCAATATTAGACAGCCTGGGAGAAGGATTCTGAAATTTGAAATAACATTTTAATATAGTGCAAGATTTTAGAAACTGACAAAAAAGAAAATTGTCTTATGATGGCAATAAGTGATTCACATACGAATATCAATGTTTTTTTGATAATAAGCGGATAGATAAGCATAATATTTGTGACAATATCTAAACGATAAGTAGATTATTGCCGACTATGAAAATATTAATGAATATCCCTATGGAGTGAAAAAATATTCTGGCTCCCATGAAATGCTACGTGATATTTTTATTTTCTTTCAATATGGAATAAGCAATGTAGTGCTTAACATTTTTCATCATTTTAATGAATTTTGAAAACTGTGTTTATTTTATTTGTAAATCGTATTTATTCAATGATTGTCAAAAAATATAACATTTTTTGCCTTACCTTGGAATGGTGACGGTAAACATCATGTGTAAACAGATCATTGAAGCTCTCATTCATTTCTATTCCACAGTCTGAAGAGGGTGATGGAGTACCACTTGTTGAAGGAATGTTAAAACGGATTGATCTGGAAATATTAATGAACTTATTATTGCATGGTATATTACACAAGCCATCACAAACTTCACTTACCTTACAATCCATCATCATTTGTTGACATATGTGTATCAAACAAGTTAGTCTATCATATAAATAGAAGGATGATTGTATTAAAAAAAAAATTGTTCTTTAGATCCTATTATATCTCTCTTCTAGATTACTTTCTGTAATTATTTTTTGTAAGCTGACAAGCAAAACGGAAGAAATAGGACATTTCTTCTCATAGAAACGCAGAGAAGAGTTTATGAAAAGAAGATTGTGAAGATTGAATTTTTGAATATTTGAATATCATGCAATGGTGAAGCAATGTGTGCATTGTCATAAAGTTTAGAAATACACATAGAATGGAGTTTAATTTCTTCAGGCGATATCTGGGAGATTCACTCCATGGAATTCAAGCAAGGTATCATAATTGACTGTGAAATAAATTATGTATTGTATGAAACAGGTAATGATAAATTGTAATGAATTACCTCGATAGATTGTCAGATTGGGTGTGTTGACTAGCAGTTTCAATCTCATCGTCCGTTTCGGCCAAGTGTCTACCCTCAAGAGGTGTTGTGGCACGTTCTAACAGTCTTCGTACCTTTAAAACCAAACCATCATATTTTGAAATTAGACAAATATTGAATATTATAGAACAATGTATCTACATAGAATAATGATGATAATACATATATATATACTTTTGTAACTGATCAATTACAAATTCATTTCTAGTCTTTGAATGCATTTGAAAAACTTTTTGAACTTAAAACTGAAAACAGATGTTTTATATTATCTTGTAAAAGGCCTGGGTAAATCAAATTTTAAATTTGTCATTATAATATATTATTTACCTTTAGAATACTTTGAGGTGTAGCCTCTCTATGTGATGACATTCTATCGGCTGAGCACCTCCGGCTGGAATTGCTTGCAACACCCCACCGAGGTTTCCTCTCGATGGTTGGAGTATGCAACAACCGTTCCATTTCCTTCTTCAGCTTAGGATTTGTAATTAGCTCAGCAGATGGAGTACTCTGGCTGTCATCCATTTTCTGTCTCTTGGAGGGTGTGGCTTCTGACCCGTCCCCATCTGGGGTAGTACTCATTTTTTCAACATATCCTAATCTGTAACAGTGTAAGATTATTTAAATTAATAATGCAACATTTTCTTTACCAAGCCGAGTCAAAATATTTTTTCTTTCTTTAAATTTTCAATAAGCAAGCATGCCCCATATAGTGCTAATGAGTTGAAGAGATAGATTGTATCCAAACACTTCAAACATAGAAGCTCTACTTCACCATGAGGTCATATTTTAACTGATACAAAGACCAAACGATTGACATACTATAGAGCCTAGTTCATATTGATTAATGAAAGCATATTGTCTAACCTGGATGAGTGACCTGGCATTTTCGGAGAACAAATAAATGGAGTATTTTCCACTTGCAGCACCCTCTTCAATCCGCGAGCAATAATTGGTTTTTCACTCCATGTTTCACTGGCTTTGTCTATGAGGGCCTGAAATTCATTTAGAACTTATTAAATATGGAAATTTCATGTCATCACAACTTCTACAAAGACCGACTATATTAAATCCAAAATCTATGAACAAATACACGGGTTGAATTCTCAGAATCTCTTGTGATCTTATATTTTTTATTAAATCATACAAAGATTATAAGGTTCAAATAACTGTTCTCTTTTACAGTAAAAACTGGCTTAAACACATTTCCTATTGAAAAGTGAATACGATATCGAGTAGTAGTAGATATATAATAATATATCAAGTACTATTGATGAGCTAGAAAAAATACTGTTACTCACTTGAATAAATGAAGATTTGTATGATACATGCTTCGAGTTGTTTTCTTGAATATTAACAGTCATCGGCGTTGGCATTGACACTGAAAGTAAAAAAATTATATTTGTAACAGATTCAATATATACGTATTTGTGTAATGTAGTACCATTCAAAATAAATTTACTTCTCTGATATTAGTGCAGAGTACATCAACTGTTTTTACAAGAAATCAAAACTAAATGCCATTTGTTTGAGACATACATTCTGCTTACACTGTCTTAATAAGTCTTAGATAACTGTTTACTTACAACATGAGAACACATGCTTGTTTTGAAAGTGAGATGTTTTGACTCTGTGAAAAGATCAGATTTTAGGGAACAGACCAGATACTTATACAAAGGACTTAACAGTTCCTTATTATTAAGTTATGTGATGACACCGGAATATGGATGGCACTAGATAATAGTAGATGTCTTAACTCTATTTGCGCCTTTTTCGGACTGGTTAGATAATATTGGGTACTCTCCATAGGATGTATTCAATGCAGTTAAAATATGCTAATGTGACTCAGAAGCAGACAATTTTACTGGCGGATGACAGGATGTTTAAGAGACATTATGATATATGCTTAGGTAGACATCAGATATGGTGAATGAACGAAGGAATTTGACTTTTAAGCCTTAAAAAGTAGATTGGCACGAATTTATAATAGTAACAGCGGTACTTACTTTTTTGATTTGATAGATTACCGCTAGAATAGTGAGCCAAATTTCGAGTTATACGTGGTAATGTTTTGCAATATAATTCCACAAGCAGGTCTCTGGCATTTGTTTTTTGCACATGTTCTTTTTTCATTGTAAAGTCACTTGTGTAGTCATACGGCAGTTGTCCTTTACTTGTGAGTTGTTTTACATCCTCATTAACCAGTTGGGCTTCCACATATCTTGAATATGGTACATAGATCATTATAATAATATGAACATGTTTTTAATTAAAAGTTTTATTATGGATTGTTAACAATTAGAGGTTATGAGACCAAATACTGCAGCTGCATAAAAGTTCACATGCCTTTAAATCTTTCATGAGGTAGTTAATTTTTTATGGACACACGTTTTAAGCACTAAACTATTTCACTGCTGTCAATTCAACTAATCATAAATTTAATCGAATTAGATATGTCGATTTGTAAGCAATGCTCTTCTATTTCCAAGCAATGAATAGAATAAACTGAAAAGTGATTTCAAATTGGTAAGAATGTGTTTCATGACCGCATGTAGCCGCTTCCATTTCGGAATCAAAGGAGAAACAAATTTGAGCCCATAAGACTGATTTATCTGTTTCAGTGAAAAGCAATATAAATAATCTTTCGTTTCTTTATTATCGAAAGAGTGTTTATATTAAAATAAATAATATTTATAAAAAAATAAAAGAATGGTTTTGATAATAAAGGGAAGTGGACATTGTGGACAAGCCTCATATTTGGATACAGCACGTTGAGTGAACAAATGATTTTGACAGTTTGTTATTTTATACATCAGTTCACAATGAAAAAAAATAGCTAAATAGTAGAATTAATGGACACCTTGATCTTTGAAGATAATACATAACAAGGAGATTATTGGACTCAGAATCTCCAAACCCTTTCAAGTACTGAATGAATACTTCTTCTTCATCATGTGAGAGTGGCATTCTTAGCACCTTTGAAAGCAACCCCATTTTCCTGCACCCTACAACATAAGTTCAATTTAGATATCAAATGAAATATTGCATCATTAATAGCTTGCCACACTAGGACTGTCTGGATGGCCAACACAGTCAACTAGATAATGATTTCACAAGATAGTTAGAGAAGATAATGAAAAGTTATAAAACTACTCTCATAAAGATAGAACCAATTGTATATTTTCTCTAGTTTGCAAATGATGATCATGTCACATATAATAAAGTCAAAATTGTGAACAAGTTGAATTTACCTTGCAGAAAAACCACAAGTCGTTTTTCCATAATGTCTATTGTTTCATTGGTATAAGATTCTTTTAGAAGATTAAAAGCTTCCAAAACCAATCCCCGTGAGAGATAAAGATTGCAGCAGGCTTGCCAATCATCATAGACAATTGTCGAAGAGTTACTGTTGCCATCTGTGTTGTGTGCAAAGGATGTAGGTTTTCTAACGTGTAGGTATTGAAGAGCTGATTGAGTTTTTTTCTGAGCCAACAGAGAGGATAGTACCACATTATGTTGCCATTGTGTAAGACATCCACCGGCTAGTACGCACTGTAGTTGGTCCAATGCAAACTGAAAAAATGTATATACATGATAGTTTCAATATTTCTGCATATGGCTAATTCATTAAAAGGGTACTTAACCACTTGCCGGTCGCATTGTTTTAAAAAAATCTTCCAAAAAAAATCACATTTTTTAAATTTATTAATTTCTTTAAAAAAGTAAATAAGAAATATTAAGAATAACATTTATTTTATTTCGAAATTGTTTACATTTTCATATTTATGTAAATCTAGGTAGTTGCACTGTCAAAAGCCTAAAAATAACGTAAAAGTTATTTCGGGCGCATCCGTTTTTGAACACCTTCAATACCCGAGTTATCTCGGGCGTGTCCGGGAAGTGGTTAAAGTAAGTTGAATAGTTGTACTTATTAACAAAATGAGGAATATATTTTACCTCAAAATCCCTGTGATCTAAATGCCAAAAGGCTTGAGTCACTTTTATTGCCGTATTACTGAGGCCAAACATTGTAGGAAACTGCATCAATCTTCGAATTACACATTCATACCTAAAGAAAAAACTACATTGTAGATGTAAAAACACAAATATTTTTCAAATCACTAGCAAGAACAATTACCAATATTTTTTTCTACCTCAGAGAATAGATACTTTCAAAATCTTGAGGCTGTTAAACCATTCTAAATATTAAACATTCTAAATTACGAAGAAGGAAGGCTAAATATTTGCGAATAGCTTACCTGTTGTCATCAAACATCATGGCGTAATCGACTAAAACGTAGAGAACTAAGGCATGTTTAATTTCTTCTTTGATGTCAGGAATCAAGTAAGTTCGAAGTAATGAATATAGAGATGGTGGTGGGTATAGACCATTTATACTACTTCCATCGTCAATCCACATCCTAAAAAAAAGTAAGAAGATATTATTATCATGAACAAATATGTAAATACTGCAATGACATATTACTAGTGAGATATATTCCTACTGCAGCCTGAATGAATAAATGTGAGCCTATAGTTATTTAACAAATGTACATACAGTTATTACTAGTGCATGTGTATTAAAGTATGCTCCATATTGTAGTAAATTTTTCCACTTCCATTGAGAATACATAATCATTTGAATTAATATGCAGTTACCGAAAAATAAAAAGAAATACAAATATGTTGCCATGTTGCATGAATTTAGTTTAGACACTTACGGCTTGAGGTTTACTTCTGAACATTCCATTTTAATGAACTGGTCGATAAACAGAAGTGAACAATTTTTATTTTGAAGATTTTCATTAGCTGGATTCTCTCCATTCAAGCAGTGAAGTTTAAAACGCCTGTAAACATACAAATAAATAAATAAATATTTGTTTCCATACAGTGGTTTCATCCTCGAATTTAAATTATACATGTTTTTTTTTATACTGCTAACACGTATCTATTATTGATGGGTTTTTGATGTTTTTATGAAATAAATGCTTTGTCTAAATATCAAATGTGTATTTTTTAATTTAGTATATTTTGCATCTAGAATTTATGTGCACAACATAAAGATGTCTTTTAGACAATATTACTTTGTTTTAATCGTTGATGTGCCTTTTAAATAAGACAAGAAATACTCACCTATTTTGATAAAATCTAACCAATGATTCGACAGGATACGGTAACCGCTCATTATTCTCTTCAAAATGTGTCTGATTATCAATGTGGAATTCCGGCAACAAACCGACATTTAAAAACCATTGGACAACTTGAAAATAGAGGGAGACTATCTGGACTGCCTTCTGGCGCTGCATGGTTTCTTTTACAACTGAAATATATATTTGAAGAGTATATAGATGTAATGTGAACACTTACATGAATCAATAGACATGTCCAGAAGTGATTTTTGAATTTTTATCGCTTACCTTCGGGAAGCATGAAAAACGAACACTTGTTAACTACAATATTAAGTAGTGCAGCAGTATGTCCTAACTGTGTAGTGCAGTTCTCCAGGCTTCGCGCTGAGTTTTTGTCAGGCAACATTCCAGAGTGATCGAACAGTGGGATAGTGAGTTGGTCTCCATTAATCTTGAGAGTGAGGGCGCGACTCCACGCCCACTCTGTCAACAGTTGGAGAGTGCATCCGACTGAGCTGTGACTTCCTGTGGCCCAATCACTGGCACATTTCGCAAGGAACTCAATCAGTCGGGCCTCCAAGGCGATAGAGAGGATCATTTGGCGTTGCAATGGCTGGAAAAATTTAATAAAATGCTAACTATTAAAAAAAATCTTTTATTTTATTCTAAATATACCCTAAATTTTTGGTAGTGAGGTATAATCACTACCAAAAATTTAGGGTATATTTATAATAAAATAAATCCATTTATCCATAGTACAAAATAAGATATTATTATTTAAGAAATTTCAAGTTTACAAAAGACCATTGTCAATTTCAAAGGGAAATCAAAGGCAGGCTGCATGCAGGTCATTGCGGTAAAATAATTTCTAGATTTTAGAATAAGTCAGATTGGCATTGATAAATATAATTACGTCTCGCTTACCACAGGAGTTTTAGAAGAAGGCATTGGGTCAATATAGAGTGGAATCAGTCCTGAATTCACACATTGTAAGAATAATTTAGTAGGATGTAACAACACAGAAGGGCCAATCTCATTGATAGAAGCCAATATTTGTCGCTGGACTCCCATTGTTGAAATTTTAGTTATATCTGTATTTGTCAGACAACAGCATTCTAAAACAAGAGATTAATTAATACAATGAAAATTCAAGGAAGTTCTACCAGCTTTTTATACATTCAAAAAATATGTGTTTACTATTCAGGAAAAGACTACAGCATTATTAATAATCAAATGATCTGTACTTGGATTACAGTTGCCGATGCCTGATCTGTTGATTCATATGAGAATAGCCAGTAATTTCTATAACCAACAGTACAGGTATCATGTAAAAATAGATAAACAGTAATTATGTGAAGTGGGCATTCGATGCACTTATAATTAATACTGATTGTATTATATGTAAAATGCTATTACCATATCCTAAGGCATTAGGGTAGAAATGTTCTTCCAGCCTCTGTACTGAGTAATAAGGTGCCAACGATTCTGTGTTGATTCGAACATCACATAAATATGAACTGGCCGTATGGGCCAAAGTATCGCTTAAGTTTATGACGGACATGTATCTGTTGGTTTCTAATGTGGTACAATCTGTAAAAAGAACCAAATATTAAAAATTGTAGTTTCTTGTGTACGACAAAGTAATAAATTGTTAAATAAACACATGATCAATACCAAGTCTTATAAAGTATGTAAAATAATGAGTAGTTACCAGGCATTTGTTCTTTGTACCACTGGTCTATATCAAATAGAATCATGAGAGATTGAACAGGAGCTATTGCGCTTACAGGCCAACACTCCCAAACCATTTGGCAAATATTCAGAACACCTGAAAAAACAATAATTTATTTTGAAGATTAACTGTAAGCATACAATATAACATTCAACCCTTTACTGCATAGTGTCACACATAGGCGATATTTGAAACTACTTCGATACAGCAAGTGTCATTTATGTAAATTATATATTTTTGATGCTTAGAATGCTGATTTACCATAAACATCTTTCTTTACCGACGTCATTTAGACATTTCGAGAAATAAATGATTTTTAGTTAAATTTGAAAATTTTGCGCAAAAATCTTTATTTTGAAATTAAAACGAGACTTAGGCTTATTTCTCAGATAATTTTTCACAATACCCTACATATTTATAAACCTCATTGAGTAGTTCAATAAATTAAATCTATACTGAAGTAAATTTTTCAAACATTGAATTGTTGATCCGTATTCTGTTTATAATTTATATATAGTCTTGCTACATGAAGCCACACATTTGCAACATTTGGATTTTATTGAAAATTATGTTTTTTTTTTTATTTTCCCCTCATTTACAAGCAATTTTTCTACATGATAAATCATATACCATGATTTTTACTGTGGATCTAAAATTTTCCTAGTTTGGTTGCTTTCATACTATTTTTATCAATTAATTATAATTTACAATACGGTTAACTGTACCCTGTTTGTAACTTGCTCATTGCTATTTCGAAAATCTTTTCAAAAGTAACCATCAAAAACAATGTACTTACTCTCGTCACCATCTTCAGCATTGCCTGCATCTTTGATGAGCGAATGGCAAGCTAAACTACGCCCTCCCACCATCTGTATTGCTTGAGTGCTTCCCATTTCTATGCTAGTTAAGTCTATGTTGAAACGTAGATTGCAAGTTGCAAAATTCTGTAACATTCAAAATAAGTATGTTACCTACTGTATTAAATTATTTCTGAGCTTGCAAATGGTACATTGTAATTTACAAATTGCCACTGTGAAGTCAGGAAAATTGGGGCACTGATAATTTGTAGTCAAAAAGATAGTAAATACATTAAATGCAAAGATGATTGCTAACCTCATACAGAGATCCACGACCTTTGAGTGTACTTTTTCCGTGATATGTCAAAGCATACATTGTAGCCAAAGGAAAACCTTCTTCAAGTCGATCTATAGATGAGTATATTGCCCACAGATAACAGAATGCGCGAGGGTCATCACAAGGCTCCTAAGATTAAAAAACAATTATACAATTAAATTTCTAAAATAAAATTAAGTTTCTTTTGTTTCCAATACAGATGAACATGACACTTTTCCATACATTTTTATTCAAATGGGATAGCTGGAGAAACACATTTCATGTACGAGCGATAATTATAGTTGCTATATACTAGTGCTCTGTAACCTTTTATCTTTCACAGCACACATCAAGTTTTTTCCAAAATTTTGCAGTACACTACAAGTAGAAAAAGAAGGAAATGCATTTTTAATGTTTTCCTGATATTGGAGAAATGCGCCATAGCACATTCAGCAACATCTCGTGGCACACTACTATATATAATACATGTTATACATTAAGTAGTAATCCTGCACCATTATGTGAGAAGATGCATGAAAATTGACTTGCAAATTAGATTTCTGAATATGTATTACTGAAGAGAGATAAGCATATTTACCAAGAATCCTAGATGAGTAATTGGCAATTTATCAGCATTGACGTGTGACGTAAACTCAAGTTCCAGAGTTAATAAATTCCACAGTTGAAAAGCTCCAAAGTTTAATCCTAATATTACGCTATTTAATTGTGGCACGTATAGTATACTACTGATAAACACATTCTCTCTGTTGTTTCGTAACCGTATGGTATTGTCTGGATTGTGCAAAATGTATTGCAAGTTGTGTATGCATCCTTCATTAATTTGAATAGCAATATGGTCATCTTTGTTGCAGGCAATCTCTCGCTGCTCGACAATCAAACTGATATCATCAATGGACAACACAACTAAATTCGCAACATTCAGCTCATCTTTGATTAACACTTCCACTCCGCTTGTACCATTCAGGATCGCTGTAAGATTATGAAAACAATACATATATTGCCATTTACTTTGGCTGTTATAAAACAACTAGGTGGTATTTAAAATGTACATTTTTTAAAGATGAAAACTCATTCTTTATCTTGAAAAGTTCCAACATATCCGTTAATATTCAGTTTCGAAAATCTGATAAAACTACACAACCAATCAGATATTTAATATCTTTATTAAAAATGAGTTCTGTAAAAGATCTTTCTCAATATTACTGCTAACAACTAAATAAAACATTGTAGTATACCACTTAAAATCATGAAACTATTAGTAATTAAATATCAAATAAAAAATGTAATATGAGCCTGGAGAGACATTTTTCAATCACTGCTCACTTTCTTTATGAATATAAGGAAAATACGGCAATGTCTATTTATACTGTATAATGTCAATGTTTTTTTTTTAAACAAAAATGTTATCAGTCAAGAAGGGTTTTAAAAGTCATGTGGAGTTGAAGACACTGACTGGTCTAAAAAAATAATTAAATACTTCGAAGTTCATTTTTTTTTTAACAGGACAAACAATTCATTTTGTGAATATGTGTAGTTTTGGTTCTAATTGCCTCATGTGTTTAATATGATTTATTAAGATATTTTGAGCTGAAATAAGTGTATTTCAGAATGATTTATTCATAAAGGTCATTATGGAGGCCATATGGAATATATAATGAGAAGATAAGTAGAATAATATGTGGGACATTGAACTTCTTTTGTTATAAAATATTGATACACATTATCTTTAATGACCAATTAATTCTGCTATATTATGATTGGCCAGTAAGAGTGAAACGATTCATTTATTGCTTATTTCAAAAGCACACCATGTAAATTAAAACACACGCTAATATGTGAATTCATATGTGGCTATTACTTAGTGAAAAATTATACTACTTCCGGTCTTGTAAATAATTAAGTAAGGTATAAACATCAATCAGAGTATAGGATGTGAACGAATACTTGTAAATTTTTGAAATCTACAACCTAGGTCAAGAATAGGTAATGATATAAGTCCTAGTTAAAGTTTTTCAAAAACTACCCATACACATTAAAATGCTTGTATTATTTCACTGTTTTAAGATGATGTATAATATTAAGTTTTGTATATACATATTACAGAAACTAGATATATATTTTATAAATGTTTAATAGCACATCATTTCTATATATAGAAATTTACGAATACTAAATAGTTTTGAATTTATGTATGGAAGGCACTATCAGTTAACATAGTATAAATGATTTGAGTATGGCTAAATTAATTTACCCTATCAGCATTTAGATGGCATACCTTCAACACAACTCTGCCTATTCAGATCAAATGCAAGAGTAGCACCACCGTGAGTTCCAATCAAAACCGTTCCATCAAAGCAATTAAGTGGACCCCCGGGAAAGTCTTCCACATATTGGAGACAGGTTACCCTGCAGGCCACTTGTATTGCTCGTAGAATGCGAGAGCCATTGCAGTGGAACAGACAGACCATCCCTCCAATCAACTCGCACTCTAAGCCGATTAGGATCTGCATGCTCTGTTCCAATAGTGGCGTAGGAAGTTTGTAGACACATGTTATCTTGGTTTTAAAATCACTGGAATAGATTTATCAATGTAGTTATAGTAGTTAAATCAATTGAGAATAAATGATGCACATTTCATGGATTAGATTTATAAACTTACTGTAAGACAGATCCGAATGTCCAAGCTGCGATTTTTTGACCTGTAGCAACATTGACAACAGTAAATTTGGAGCCACTGGATAGCCAGGCATACTGAGTGTCCTGGAGGACACCTCCATTGATAAAGCATTCATCTGCAAAATTTATTTTATTTTATTGTAGTTTACTGTTAATATACAAATATTTAAATATTCCATCCTTCTTTTGTTAAAATTGGTTATAGGCTGTCTTAATTAAGTTATTCTCCAAAATTTTCACAAAGATGTGATTAAGTTGACAGCACAAAACAAACATACACTCGGATACTTTGACGTTTCAACTAGCGCATGCACTTGATGCAAAGCCCGTCATTATCGACAGGTTGCATGTGCCAACTTTCACAAGACAATTATTAATTTCATGTTATACTTTTGTTTGTATTCCCAATAAGATCATTGTTTTTTTATAATGTGTGCCTATTCTGTTTCTGAACATTTTTATAAATTGTAAGTTAACTTTTACATGACAATTACTGTAAATATATTTTTTTCAAACATCACAATATTATAATTAATACTTTCAATTTTTATATCGAAGCACGCATACAGAGTAACACATCCTCATCCTCATGCACATGCATATGCTTGAAACGTCAAACCATGAGTTTTTTGTGCTTTCAACTAAAAAATGTATCTGCAAAAAGTTTTGAGACTAACTTAATTAAGACAGCCTATCGTCACTTTTACCCTTATTCTTTTTAATCAATAAGATTTCGATATACCCTTATATAATGACTTACAATCGAGTAAAGTTTTAAGGCCCTTTAGTATAATGAGAATACAATCATAAACTATACATTTTATCGATTATACAAATAGACGGAGGTTATATTTTATTTGCTGTTAGAGATTAAAAATTTATGTGTGACACTTCTCAAGCAATAGTGTTCAAATTATCAAGGTATTCGGCTGATTGTTTGCAAAACTTGTTAGTGCCCGAGACAAAAAAAACTATGTTAAATCTATTAACTAGTCTTATTTGCCACTACGACGTACTTGCGTGCGTAAATAACAGTTTAATAAATGTATCCAAATGTAATGTAACTTACCGTCCGATTCGGCATTGTTTTGCAAATACGCTGTCACCGAAGGGGGTAATTTAACAGCTTCAGTAACAATACTGACGGAGTCCTGCGGTTTCATCTCAACCTGCACGGATGACGTAAAGATCTTATTACCAGCAATATGAAAATGCAAACATTTCCCGCGTCATTAATGACTAATTTTGTACCAAGCTATCAGACAGTTGTCAAATATACAATAATAGGGTTATGTTGTTAAGGAAAACTAGTATTTCATTAATGTCATATGAGTTTAAAAGAAAGCATCCTACCAGTATTATTAAAAAATTATATGAAATACATTGCTGTACGCATTTTCATCAGAAAATCTATTGATTTAGACTTATTTTAAGACACAATTTTCAAAAAGACGTTAACAGCGCGGTGGCCATCTAACTTAAAATGACTTCAGCGACAAGTGTGTTAGTTTAAAAAATAATAAAATTATATTATGGTACACATGAGCATACATAATACGTAAGCATGCGAATTTATTAAAATATGAATTTTAATACAATTGTAGCTTAAATATGCTTAAAATTTGTTTAATTTAATTGCATTTAAATATGAACATATGATTGCATGTTATGCTGTAAAGCATTGCGTAAATAAATACAATTCAATCCTATTGTTCAGTGTGTGAAAAAATAATGGTTCATAACAATTTTAGTTATCCATTGCTTGGTGCTCATTTGAATGCTACCTATTTATATTGATCATTTTAATATGTTAGATTATATAATTAAGATTTCTCGTAAAATATACGAATTTTTGATTTAATTAAAAAGTTGATTACAATTATAAAAAATGGTATATTTTTTTGAGAAAATTAACTTTTTTCTTTTCCTACTATTCTAACAATTTAATAATTTAACATTTTGAGCAATGTAGTACCAATATATTCCCATAAAAATCTCTATATTTATTTTTTTGTAAGGTTAAATAAAATTACTTTCAAATGGTATTTTATTGTTCTTATTTCCCACTAATTTTGTTTTGAAGAATGTATAAAAGCATATAATGGTGAATCGCTGTGACTCACATTATATGTTTTTGTTTGCAGAACCAAATCCTGTAGTTGGCTGGTATAAAAGTCAATATGTTTTTTTAAATATATATTTACTTATTCAGTTAGGGGGCATGAGGTCCAAAGATTGAAAAGCAAAGAATGTTAATCATGCATATTTTATAATCACAGATACCACCTGGTGGATGATTTTTTCCCAGAAAAGGTAGTAAAGCTACTTTGCGTACTGTACTTTGCTATATTTGCTACCTTGTTGTGTCATTATGAAATGTATAGTAAGAATAGTAAATAAATAATGATTGAATTCATAAAATCTTTATGCACATATTCCACCTTGAACTGGAAATGGTTATATGTTTTTTTAATACTGTGGACTAACTGGAATTAACATCTCTTCATGCTTATTAAGATAATATTGAAGCAGATAATAATACAAATGGGTTATTGTGAAGAGCAGTGAATACACAAAGTTTGTTTTCAATATAAATAATATTATTTATTATTATCAGGCATCCCAAAGTGTTACATAAAGTATGTGCATATTGATGATTTCACTGGCATTATCACACTATTTGGCAATGTGCCTAAAAGGCGTCATATTCTCATGATTAAAAGACAATTAAGAGCAAAGATTTGGCACTTGAGTACAAAAAATACATTACTTACACTTAACACTTGGCAAATGGGTTATTAAAAATTCAATTTTATTTATGATACTACAAGAAAGTTCAGTCCTTTTTATAAAAAAAGTTCTCATACAAAATATTCACTTATCGAATAACATTGATTTGTTATCGAAAGTTTTACAAATTCATAACATTTATAGCAAAATTGAGTACTTAATAAGTAAGTAATACATTCTAGATAGTTTAATATTGAGCATCGTTTTCAGTGAGTTTACACGATTGCAGTACATTTATCATTATATTATAATAATTTAAATTCTGTAAGCATTTGTATTATATATTATATTTTATAAAATAAATATATCATAGTAATTAATAATGAATTCAGATATGAGCCAATGCTTCACGTAATTTTACCTTAGGCCATACATTCCTAGGGATCTCAAACACACAAAAATATATTTTTATTTTATCATTTCATTTTATTATATTTGATAACCATTTGAGATTCTCTTATTCAAGAATTTATCTTCGATGATTTATTTTGGACTACTTAAAAGAATGCAACTAATATAGCAGTTCAATTACAATATTTTTTTTGTTCATTTTTGTGTCAACTACTGTAAATTTAATCAATCCGTTTAACTGATTATTTAATAAGAATTTTGATTTATCAACTTGCAAACAGATAAAAAGGATCTCTGTAAAGCGAATTTAAAAGAACCTTAGGTAAATTATAATTTTAACCACGTATAGTTGCTATATTATCTCACAATTTGGCTGTGGAAATGATTTCATATATTTTGCAAGGGAAAATTTATTCAATATGATAATCAAAAAATCTTGATTTTAGAGTCTCAAGTTTATAATATCTTACTAATAGATAAATTAGATAATTCTATGGAATAATGGTAAAAAAAGTAAGGTAAGTAGTTAGGAATCCATGGTTAAGGCTAATGACTGTTTTTACAAAGAGTATAAAATATAAAACACCATCTTTCCAACTAATCAAATTATGATTTTTATCAAATATTATATTAGATTATCCTTTGGTGTACATAAACTTGATATAACTTCAAAATAATTCATATAGTTCCCGCAAATCATCTGTTGCAGCATTAGCAATATTTACAGCAAAAGCAAACTTTATACATTATACTGGACAACCTTATTTGTCGGAGAATACTGGCAATAAATACTTATTTTTAAAGATCAGTAATATTTCCATCCAGTATTACCTTTAACGAAACGTTTAACCATTCCCAGTTCATTTTTGAAAAAAATCATTCCGTCAGTCCTGTTTTGGCTTCAATTAACATTTTCTTAATCTGCATTAAAGATTCTTTTTCAGCTTGATCTAATAGTTCATCATTGTTTTTATGATGATCTCCATTGGACATTGATCCAAGTTGGACCACTTGAGGATTCATTGCTCTCTTAATTTTGCTCATATTAGACGGTAAGGATGCATATGGATTAATTCTCATTTTTCCTTCAATAACATTGACAGATGAATCAGATACATTTTCAGGGACATCAATATTTCCTTTACTTGGAATAGTATTAGCTGGTACTGAGGGACCTCCATTATTAATATCATAAGGACTGTCTTTCATAGGAATAAAAGATTTATTTACTGTTGGCTTATTATGAGAATGATCTTTCAATCGTCGAACAGGAGGCTGTATTTGTGCTGGTGTTTTGCTAAGCGTTGTGGTTGATGTCGAAATTGAATTTTGCTGCAATTTCATTGTCGAATTTCTTATTTCAGCAGATTTACTAAAAGTATTTTTTGAAATAAGTAAACTTCCATTTGAAAAAAATCCGTTTCCTACTTGTTTTTGATTTCTATTAGTCGAAAGAGCGTGAGCATTGTTTAGTGTGGCGTGTTGCTGCAAGTGTTTCTGCAATTGTTGACTTGGGTAAGGAGCGTTTGCTGGAACTTGTAAGTCGTTTGAAGCTGTTCTAGTAGATACTTGATCATTTGCTATGCCATTAGTTGTAGGTGCCTTGAAGTCTATTGATCCATAAGCACTATCTTTCATCGAGCCTTGAGATGGGCTTTCATCTTTAGTAACATTGTACCTAGAACTTGTATCAATATGAGTGAGCGGTTGAATTTGTTGCATGTCATAAGAAACAGAGAGTGGGTTATGGGTCAAGGATTTTTCCTTGTCTAAAACTTCACCAGTTCTGGGATTAATATGTTTTTCATTTGTATAACGGAGCGATGACCATCGTTGGTGATTCTTTTCAATTGGATGAAGTCCATGTCTTAAATTTTCTTCTTCTTCAGACGGGAAATGGCCATTAGAGTAACTGTCTTCATTCTGAAAAAGAAACAAACATTACATTTCAGAATGTGCGAAGGTATTGCAATTTTTATTTCAATCACCTAGATATTTTCACTATTTTTCCATTTAATGCATTGTAATTTTTATTAAAAAATTTAAAACATAGAAAAGTCAAAAGTAAATACAAATATTAAATTTTTTTAAGCATAGCACCCATAATAAATTATTTAAATAATATTAAATGAATCTAATCTTGTTAATTTCATACTATGAAAGTATGCCAGCAGTATACAATAATTTAGCAAAAAATATTAGTAAATGGTCATATCAGTGTCTAAACAATTTTCTATCTTGTAACCAAAGTTACCAGTTACATAAGATAAAAAAAAAACTGCTCAGTTGTTGAAGACGTAACCAATTTAAATATGGCTTACTTCTGTTTCATCTTCTTCTACTATGACACTATTTTGAATCCAGTCTCGGATTCTTGCCTTTTTGGCTACTCTATCAACAGTAGTCTCAATGCCTTGCTCTAGGAGGATATGTAATAGTTTATTTTTCTCATCTATATCACTGTGGAAACTATACATTGATGGACATAGCTCATCTATCTCACTGCCAGCTGAAAAGAAGTTGTAAAGAAAAAACTATAATCAAGGATAAATTTCAATTTAACGATTTTAAAAATAAAATATGTGACGAGTGGACATTAAAATTCATAAATGTATGAAAAAATAACTATCAAGATTGAGATGAGATGAGATATCTCTCTTTTTTCTATGCTTTATAATATATGGTCGTTGAGCTATTAAAACTTCTGATGTGACAATTTTGTCAAAACAGTATTTTTGCATTTTCTGTTTCTTCATATTAGACTGCATGGTTTGGTAAAGCCTCCTCTTATAGCAACTGAATTAAAATATGTCTAAGAAATAAAAATGTAACATTTCTTAATATGATAAGTTTTCCACTCTCCTGTTAAATTGAAATTTTGTCACATCAGAGGTTTTAATAGATCAAGGAATATATTGATTAAAGTTATTAGTTCACATTAATTACATATTTGAAGTTACTTAAATTTAATTGTTTATGAAAAATTCTTTTTACAAGAAAATTTACAAACTTACAAAATGCTACAATATAACAATTTAAATCAACAGAAATGTTTAAACCAATAAACAAGTATTCTAATAAAAGTATGGTATACCTGTGCCATTCTTTTCATTTATTCCTTTCGCCATCCACCGATCATCCATATATTTTTGTAAATCTGCTAATCCTGAGGGCCGTTTTTCCTTTCTTGGTTCTAAAAATTTTTTGAATAATCTTTGAGCACGCGATGATACCAGTTTGAACAATTTTGGTTGTTTACGCAATGGATTTGAAGTGTTATACCAATTCAAGTATCTAAAAGAGAAAATAATAATTTAAAATTTTTATATAATTATCTATATAATTACAAATTATAACTGATGAAAACAAGATAACACGTAAAATACATCAGATTCTTATAATTTATTTCTAAATGTAGTTCTCATTAATTTATAATTTGTTTGATCTAATGCGTTAAAAAGATATAGAGATGCGGTGAATGAGAGATATGGAAAGGTTACATCAAAATAAAATTTAGTGAAATAAAGATTTTACCTGACATATCTTGGATCATCAAATGCAGCCTTTTGCCAGGGCAGACATCCTGTGAGGCAGACAAAGATGACAATACCAAATTGCCAAACATCATGTGATGTGTTTGCCCTGAAAAATGTTGAAATTATTAAGTGTTATTATACAAATTATAAAGGGTTGTATCAATTCTGATGAGAATGTGTTTGGTGTCTATCTATGTATATCTATATCTATTTTAAAAATGGATACAAATTATTCTTCAGATGAATTTTTCCAGCAATTTTTTATTGAGTTAAAATCTTAAATTGCACCACTAACTAATATATGGTAGGTAGTTTTGATGTAGAAATATGTGAAGAATTTGATGATAAATACAGATAATTTGCAAAATCATCATTTCTGCTCCAAGGTGGAGCATATCCACATTTATCCAATTTCTTGAATCTATGACTTCTTTCTATAGACATGAAAGTGATAAGCATCTGTTAACCATGTGGGAATCGTAGTATTTCTAAAACAAAAGTTAAGAACGGTATCAGTAAAATGTTTACCGATGCATAATATGTAAAATTGAAAATGAAACTCAATATTTACTTATATATTAGGCATATTTATGTTATACAGTGTCTTGTAAATTTTATGGCTAAGAGATTGGCATATGTAATTTGGAGCTGGAAGTTGTGGATTCGAATCACACAAATAGAAGATCGTTAAAAATCCAAAAGGATACTGATGATGGACTGACCGATAGGCTGACAATCAATTCTTCTGAAGAAAACTGTCAAAATAAATCTTTACAATGCAGAATTTTATATGCTCCATTTTCGGAGCAGACATGGAAAAAAGAGAAATCTTACTTGTAAGTTTCTTCAACTCTAGTTTGTAATACTTCTGGTGGTGAATAAGGCAGCCATTCATTCCTCCGTCGAATATCTGTTTGGGATTTTCTCGTTTCTCCAAAATCACACAACTTTATTCTGGAGAAATCAGATTTGAACACTAATATATTATCGAGTTTGACATCTCTGTGAACTAAATCTCTTGCATGGAGATGGTCGAGAGCTGCAGCTAGTTGTTTGGCCACCCGTTTGGTGTGTAACTCGCCTATTCCTGTGTCCGAAACATTGGACGAGAGATCACCTGAAGAAAAAAATATTATTGGAAATTGTAATATAATATAATAAGATATGCCCTAGGTCAGGCATGCTCAAACATTGGCCCGCAGGTTACATGTGGCCCAATTGAAGGTATTGTGTGGCCCTTTCAAGGTTTTCAACTTTCTGTACATTTTTTCAGAATTCTGAATGTTTTTGGAATTGTGGAATTGAATCGAAAATTTCTCATTTTTTTCAAGTCTCGCCCTATCTCTCTTGCGATTTCTACTGTTGTATATTCGTCAAGAATTTTTTTTATGATGGTAATTTCTACTTTCCTAGTTTGTGAAAATTTAAAATTCGGAATTCAAAAATAAAAGGCGAATTTCTTTTACTAGGTGAATATTGCAAACTTCAAATTTCGGCTTGGGGATAATTCACACATTATTGTTTAAATAATGACTTCCATATCATGAATGTACGGTTATTATTATATTAAGCGATTAATTAGAAATCATTCTTGATAAAAGATTTTTCGAAAATTTCTTTTCTTTCTATGCTTAGAAACAAATATCAAATTATAATAAGGTGATGTATCTCACATAATTAAGTCATATTTGTATGTGTCATACAAAATTTGAATGTCAGCAATAATATGAGGAAACTAAATTATAATTAATCATCTAAAAAAATACATGGATCCCATAGCGTACAGATAAGGTTTTTTTTCGATCTGTAGATCCCTTGCCCCTATTGATCTGCTTTCAAATACATGCGGATAATTATTTTCATCTTAATATAGCTATAGAATTTGAATTCACAATACTTGAATTGCAATTGCACCATACTATATATCAAGCTGCGAATAGCAGATAAATAAACATGACTACATACCTAAGGGGGCATATTCCTGTGAAAATACATAAAATCCTGCAGTCTCAAAGGCTACATCATATGTCGTGATAATGTTTTTATGAGCCCCCAGATGGAGACCATAGTGAAATTCTCTGTAGAAGTCTCTAAGGGCGATATAAGGCTTTGGGAGGGCTTTAAGAACCATTTCTGTGTCTGTCCCTCTATGTTCTACAAGGAGAATCTTTCCGAACCAGCCTTCTCCCACTATCTGTAGAATGTCGAATTCTTCTGCTAGACATACCTGGGAATTTGGAGTAAAATTAAGATCAGTGTGCCCTTTAAATAGAAAGGTGTATTATTATTATTATTATTACATCAAATGTCAAATGTTAGTTGGAAAAGATTTTTATCTAAATCTAATTAGAATAAGTCCATATGAAAAAAAATTGTTTTGCAGCTTCATTTTTTTTTATCAATTTTTTAATATCTGATTTCAGCTAATTTTATTTTTGTTGATTGTAACTGAAATATTATGTTATTCCTTTAAATTTTTAGTACTTATTTTTAAAAATTGTGTCAATGAACAAATTTGTTTCCTATTACATTTTAAACAACAGCTTTGTCTATTTTTTTATGGATTATCTTATAAAAAATTATGTCTAATAATTTGATGTGCCGTAGGAGAAGAGGCGGAGCAAGAGTTTGCTGCCTGAATGAAATTGTCATGAGTTTGAGAGAATAGCCACACTTCATAGGAACAAATCAAGAGATAAGCTGGGATTTTAGGGATAGGTCTTGATATTCAGCTCACAGCTAGCCATGAGATTTAAACCTATGACCTATGGTGCTGAAGGATGTTTGCTTATCAACTCAAATACCGTGGTACTTTTATCAGTTTTGATTGATGGTGTAATATTATATTTTCATGGAAAATTATAAAACTGAAGGAACCATGAAACATACCAACCTTTTCTAATTCAAACTCTCTTATCCGGTGTATTGAGCCTGCTATCGCCTTTCGCGCAGCAGGGGCCGCCATATTGAGCATTTGCTCACTATTTCCCCATTATCGGTTGCTGTCTGAAAAGAAAGTTTGAAGCTGTTAATAGGTATCAATGCATATGTATTAACAGCTCAGCTTTTAAAAACTACTGTGTCATTTAAAAAATAATATTTCTCAATATTGGTAGTTAAAATGTTAAAAAAAATTCTAAAATTTTAATAAAAAGATTATCAAATTCATCATCAAAGTATTTATTGCTTGGAAAGTAAGTTCCATGTCAAAAAAAAGTGACGGCGCTCTGCCCCTGTCCTGGCTTCACCACACAGTTGGGTGGAACCAGTCTCACAAAAAACCATTCATAAACATTTACTGGAGCTATCCATAGAAAAAGATTAAAGCAATCAATATATACATATATTATTCTTCTTCTTCATGAACCATATCCAATAACAAGTTGGCGCTCATCAGATCTTTGTAAGAAATAATTATTGTATTATAAATTTCAATAGCCGGTGGTGATATGAATTGTGGCACTCGGTATTTAATGGCTGTGGAGTCATGTGAGTCCTACATCATACATTTATTATCTATGAGAAATAGCCGGGTTACAATTTAGTTTAATTGTACATAACGATAGATAGTAAACTATTATTTAAATTTTTTGCATATTTTCTTGTGAATTTTGCCGGCCACCATGCAGAATTCAGCAAAAAAACACAGCCGTTAAGCCGTTAAGATTAATATTTTTTCTTACTCTAATGGCTTTCGTGCAGAGAATATATCTGCTTATAAGACATGTACCCAAGAGCACTGCTATCTGGATTGCTCTAATCAGGTGTAGTTCTAGGACTCACAATTGCTTTCATTTTCGGATGAATCAGTATTTTTGGGAGCGACTCTTTTACTTGCCACTTTTTTGAACTCCCTCTATCAGTAAATTATATATCTATCAATGTATCTATATCTACATGTTTTTATACAGTAATGATCAGTAAAATAACCCGCAGAACATGATGTGTTTATTGATATATAATATTAAATTAATTTAGTGTTAGTGTCTAAGTTATTTTCTAGCAGAGAATGTCATCCTCTCTTATAAATAATTCAGTCCGAAGATTCATGGATTCACGATTGTTGTCTTATTTAGTATATTCTAAAATATTCATTTATTTATTTATTGTGTTCAAATAATTATCTGCTTTCTTTTTATATTCTATATTACGAAACCAAGTCCTTTGATTAGAAAGTATTTTAGTATGTAGTAAATGTTCCAATTTGACGGTATATAACTAAGTATACAATATTAGCTTATTAAAAATACAGTAATTTACAGTAAAATGTAGAATGAGAACTAGATCTTGTAAACATTTAAGGAATCTTTTTATTCCTGAATACGGAGAGCTTAATATATTTATTTTTTTCAATTTACAGCTCATTAAATTATAAGACTTAATAGCCTCCAAGCTGGCTTCAATTTCAGTCTGTGTAGTTTTGCATACATGTAATGTAATATCTAAGTGTATGAGTCAAGTGTCTGTTTTGATTATCAAGCATCGAAGAACATTCAGATGAGCTCACTTAAAAGAGGAACTAAGATAAACGAATGATTAAAAAATCCCGGCAATGTTGTATTATTAAATTATGCCGGACAAGCATTGTTTACATTTGTTGAGTAAATACATCTTTTATTCCGTGGAAATTGCGATGTTTTATTGGCAGAGTGTATTTCATTGTTTCAGCAAATTGTATTTTGTTTGCCAGAAATTTGAAATTAATTAAAAAATTTATTTATTTAGTGTTGAGAGATTTTGTTTGGCGGGAAAACTTTATTTTAAATCTGGCAATTCTGCTTCAAATAGAATTCTAGAAATGGAAAATAATTATTGGAGCTTGATAAACATATTCATTTGTGATTCACCTGGGCAAGTTTTTATCTAGTGGCTGCAAAAAAACCTATAAACCTAAACCTACACCCCGATATATCTTTTGCATACATCTTTAAATGTAGTATACAGGTATGAGTGATGGAGGAATAATTAATTCTCCCAACATTAATCTGCTTGGATATGCCTTTACACTGTAAGGATACAAATGTGAATCTATTCTTTTGTCTTATTTTGGTTATCGCCTATTATCAAGTATGTATGTGTAAACGGATTATGTAATAAGATAGATAAAATTTGATATATTTTTTTTTCTTCATTACTATAGAAATATCATTTTTGTTATGTATAATGGAAGGCACTTTCTGACCTTTGCAATTCTAATTCAGATTTTTTGGTCAGTTAATCCTCATTACATCACTTAAGTGGCTGATTGGTAGGTGGGCATGCACTGGTACCTCACACTATGGGTTTGAACTTTGAATCCTGTAGCTATGTAACGACTTTTGAAATTCAAAAGATGCTGGACTTAACATCCCATGTGTTAAACAAGTGGTAGACTAGTTTGTCTCCCCGGTTAGCGTAGTTGGTAGCGTGCGCGTCTAGCAATCCGGGAAATGCGGGTTCGATTCCTTATCTGAAAATGCAGGTCTGGGTTGCGTAATTGTCTGACAAACGATTCTCGTCTGACTAAATAATCTGTTAAGACGTCTTCACATTGCGGAGACCCATATACTCCACTTTCAGAGTGGATTGCTTCATACTGTGTGGATCTATATGCTCCACTTTGGGAGCGAATATGGTATAAAAGAAAGACTACTAATCTTTGTCGAAAATAAGCAACATAAGTCTTCACATTGTGATGATTCATATGCTCCATATTTGGAGTGGTCATAGTTTAAAAAATGGTTATCTAACATTCACAATAGTTTTTCTCTCATTTAAAAAAAAAAATGAAATTCGCACATAAGTAGCGTGGTAGTAAAAAATCGTATTAAGTGTGTAAACAAAACACTTTTTGTTAGGATATTTCAGTTATTCTAAAACTGTGGGTCGCATGTGTTCTGCGGGGTTCTGCGAATTTTTTCAAATACATTATTGTTTGAAGTGCACATTTTTTGCTCGCTGAATTCAACTCTTTTCGACATCAAAAATAATTAATTTTTAGATGGCCGCAGATTATTGTTTTCTGAGCTAGGGGGCCTTGGCATGAACAAGTTTAGGAAGCACTGGTATATACAATAAAATTTATGTGATTGAATCAGCCAGAAAAAAAATAAGCATCATAATTAGATTAATTATCACCGCTAACAGTAACTACGAGTTGTGTGAATTGGTACTCAACTAAATTTATGGATTTTGCTTCCCATAACCATGGCGCCATTTTTGAAAGTTTCGAAATATAAACGTTCAGTCTGTCAGGTATTGTGAATAGCTGACTGCTTCAATCTGGAGTCGCGCACAGAAAAGATTGCCAATGTTCAAAGACGTGCAGCAAATTTCCGGGAAGGGGCCAGTCGCATAATTATTCTGGTTCGGTCGCCCTAATTTTGATTTAAAGATAGATTAAAATACCAAAAGGTGAGTGGAGTTCGCTTTCTGCTCTGAAGTTTAACGATGCATCAAATCATTTCCGGGTGCTCGTATAATACTGCGGATTAAAATTGAATTGCACCACCAATAGTGAGTTAAAAGTTAGTACGGTATTATCATCATGTCTCCTCGATAGCCGTAAGGTTAACGTGGGATTTTTGAAGCCGGAGTTATTGCCGCACGAATGTCCTACATCTTTGCATTGCAAAAATCCAATGATACAGGAATAGATAGCCATTTTGAGCAGTGACCAGCGGTCATCTTCACATTATTGAAATCCATATTGTACTTCACTTTCCGAGCGGATATGATATAAAATGATAATAATCATCTACACAAGTAATAGGTCTTATTTTTGTGTATCTGTAAGACATAGAAAGTGGAGAGCTTTTATTAAGAACTGATGAGTTCTGGGGTGCCTTCGGTGGTAATGTTTCTTGTTTTCTTTTAAAATTTATAATCCAGCCCTAGCGCAACCAGTTTGACGTCTATATAAATATAAGCCTATATAAATGTATTGTATTTTGTGATATACATAATATTAGCATTCACCGCCTTACTCACGTTTTAATAAGGAGTAATAGACCTGTCTCACTCGCGCCTTGCACAAAGTTCATCCCTGTAGAGTCAGTCAGTTAGTGACAAATCAACGTGTTTATTCTTAGAGGAACAATGACTAGTGGGCATGTATTTGTGTGTTTATAAATGAATATAATATAAATTCTCGTGTTTGAGGAATTCGAGAACAATTCATAAAAAACGATTGTGGGCATAAAAACGAATTTACAACGATGCTATAAACAAGCGGATCCGAACAACATTGATCTCGTGTGTGGCTGTAAACTAACGAAAATAGTTCTTAGGATGTAAATTATTCCCGACTTTCATTTAACTAATAAACTCGAATATATGTATACTATCTGTTTACAAAACTTAATATCGAATAACTATGGACGAAATAAATCACTGTTTTAACATACACAATCATGTAGATCTTTATTTTAATGTTTAAAGTACTATTTCCGTGGCAATTGAGGTTTCAAGTTTTTGTTTTGTTTATTAATGTTTTGTGGTAAATACACGAAAAGCAGGCCTGCACATGGCCGCACGCGATTACCGTCCGTGTGGTTATCGACATTTTTAACCATTTAAAACAACATTGAAAGAAAAAAAGGATTAAGAGAGAATCGAATAATATTTCATCTTATTTATTTATGAAAATTAAAGAAATATTCTTTTTGTATGTACATTTTAAAATATCTATTTGTGGTTCGTGGCATTTTTAGTTATGCAGACAAAATAGTTCTCGGCCACACATGCTATCATGTCAAGCGTGTTGGTAGCACTCAGAGTAAAACACACACGCATGTTTCGATTGTATATTATTTTAAAATAACGAATTGAATTTAATCCAGACATTTAACTTATTAATCTAATTTGCTACTGAGATTCATGTGGTGTAGATTATTCAGAAAATTAAAGTAAACGTCTACCAAATCCAATGTGTGAACTAATTATAAAATCTGATAAGACTCCAAGCCAACGTGTGAATCATGTTGGCTTCAAGTGATAAGCTCTTCCCGTTGAAATGACATATCACATGATGATACTTGTAGAAAAGTTTGTAGGATTTTACTTTGTAGGATTATAAATGTCGTAAATACAAAGGACGGACGAAATAATACAATGGGACACATAATCATGAAATTGAACTCACGAGGAAGCAAAATATGAAATAACTGGACTAATTGAGCTAAATATTAATGACAAGCAGGGATCAGTTTTCGTTTCACAAACGGCTCTTTCCATCTTTTCTCATCCTGTTTCGTAGTTTTCTTGTGGAATATATTTATTTTATTTATCATGTGGTATATATTTACTTAACTATTGACTTCTCTATACATCCAACGTCTTATCAGATTGATAGACATTACATTATTCCCTGGATATTGTTTAGCCGTTCGGTGCATGTAACCTAGCAAGCACATTTTCCTATAATGATTGAGCATAATACAGCTCAAGGTTATGTCTTATTTTCTATAGTATATGTGTTGAAAGCAAGAAAAAAGGGTGCCAAATTTTTTTTTGAGTGTGGCACCGCGAGTATACCGAATATAAAAAAAAAATAGCATCCTGAGTACTCTTTTAAGAACGCTTTAGTGTTATGTGGGCACATATAATATTATAATTAGATGAAATTGATGTTACGCATGTCTGGTCCAATAAACTGTATTACAATCGCTTAACTTGGATATTTTCCAACTTTATTGTATTTAATACTTGAGCAGATATTTCGTTTACTGGATATGATACGCGTATTCTGAAATATTGGATTTAATGAAAACGATGCTGTTCGAAAAACATAATATAGGTGCCAAGCTAAATGATTTTTTTATCTCATCGTAAGTATAAGCTTTTTTACCTTACGAACTGTAAGGATTTATTAGAGTATGTAGCCATTTGTTTTTTTCGCCTGTTGTAAATTCACTATTTAATGAAGGCATCACCTATCGCTATTTAATATTATCGATATGTATTTCAGTTGATTATTTTTATTTCAGTTAGCCGTCAGATTCAAAAGCAACACGTTCGTCTAAATGACATCTCGTTAATATCTCCATGTCAGTAGTCCGCAATGCAAAACATAACGAAAACTGTAACAATACAAGGTCTTTATTTAATACAGGAGTAAGATAAGAAGTGTTACGTTCAATGCTGTAAGTATTCAAAAGACTACGAACGAAATATCGTATTACGTAGGAATTGTTTTTATGATTATTAAAATTTAATTCATATATCATTTATATTGAATATCCCTAAAAATATTTTCGAAAAAAATAATATGTTAATATGGATATCATCCGAGATTTATCAGTACAAAATGCGTCATGAAAAAACTAACTCTTTAAAGAATTAATTGAACCTAATATTATCTATAATTCGGAGTTTTTCGATAGTTGGTTCTTATTTGAAGACTGTTGAAGGGTTGTTCACATACGTGAAATTTTATTCAGGGGGTAATTGAATGTAGTTAAGCAGAAAACGTCCAAACCACAGACTGAAATTTTTCATTTCACTTCTAAAACATCAATACTTTAACAAAGAGACCCAATCAGAAATATACACACAAGAACTAATCGGTGTTTTTTGTAACCCGCATACTTACGATTTACAAAAAAATAATATCTACAAAACGTCCATGTCATTGAAATATTTTCGGCTTTAGAGTTTAAATTTATGGTAACTTAATCACAAATAAATTTTTGACCAAATCTATTATTAATTATGATATTTATCATAATGCCACTTTCAAATATTTTTAATAAATAAACGTACATATTGTATTATTTATAAACAAAAAATACACTAAATATAATAAATGTAAAAGTTTTATGGGCAAATATTAATATAATTTTAGTAAAAATCCATGCACAAAACGATCAAAATTTAAATAAGCACCTACAAAACATTCAATAACTTTTAAACAGTATGTTATTCAACAATCGAACGATCATGAAAGATGTAGTATGTAGTAAGTATTTAAATTTTATGTTACAGTCTTAATAATATAAAATTCATAATAAATGTTAATTTGTTTCTTTAAAATTTCAATCGCGTTTTTTCCTTGTTTGCAACCTTGTGGCTTGGACGTCTTCTGCTTCACTACGTCCAATTATCCTGGTACCAATTCATTTGTATGACAGATAACTAAGTTATTTAATATTTATTTTTAAAGTTCGCGACGTATCATGTGTCGATGGATTGACGAACTGAACATAATTATTCAATTATTACAAGGATTCTAATGGTACCCATATACCCACATCTCACCTGCAATCCGGAGAATGTCAATTCAAGACGATGGTTAGGATTGAGGCAGACCTCACATTAATCAATCCTTGTCTACAATTGCGTACTTTCGGACTGATCGATAGGCTCATGTAACATGAGATGCTCATGTGTGGCCTGGCTCAGTCCTAATCATCAGTCTTGGATTGGGAATCCTCGGACTGTAGGTGGACTATGAATAGATGTATATGTACCATAATTCATCGGTTTCTTTTATTATTTCTTCGTATATCGAGCAGATTCCTTTTGAATTGACGTTGTTTCTGGATTTTTTAGGATCCACTGACCGAATATTTTATATTTAAGATTAACTGTAAGATTACCATAGATTATCGTGTTCGCAAAATCCGATTTCGTTTCATCTCAGTGTAGTTTGATAAAAAAAATCGTATGACGTTCATTCATCTAAATACACCTGTCGTCCAAATACATGTATGTAGCTTGCAAGTCTCTGTATTTTTGAAATTAAATATTTTATCATTTTTTTTTATTTAAAGACATCTACAGATTTAAATATATATATATATTGTTTACCACTTACACTTCTAGGTATATGGAGTATATATATGTGCTCCACACACAAAATTAATGTTGCCAGAAAATTTCTAATGATTAGTTATTAGGGAACCATTCAAACTGTTGGGCACTCATATCCATTTAAACATGTTGAGTTTTATACAGAAAAGAGATTCGAATCTGTAACCCTATAGATAATACAGGTGATACAGATTGATATGAACAAATTGCTTATGATAAAGTTCATATACCATGTAGGAAAAACATACAAGAGATGAAAATAGCTACCTGTATATTCAATATCATTAAATCAAATTCCGTAGTTTTTTTTTTAATATGAGCATCAAGAAATATTAGTTAATTTATTAGAAGCATAAAAAATATATAGAATTAGTGATATAAGAAGGTTTTTTCACCTATAAAATTTGTGTCGTGTAGTACATGTGCCCTTGGCATATGATCAATTGCCCATATGTTTTTCATTAAATTATGAATTATTTAATAAAACTTAATTTTGTAAAGATGAAGTTTTATATATATTAAATATAAGTCCACAGAATATAAAACTTGATCATGATAATTGCTTAGTATAAAAATCAACTAATGCCACAATTATTATGAAATAGAGATGCTATTTATTTACAATGTTCGTCCAGAATGTAGAGCGTATAAATATTGATAGTGTAAGGTGACCACTCCAGAGACTTATTTTGGCAGAGTTTTTTTAGAATCGTTATCTCAATGTTAGTATTTGATATAATAATAATTTCATTTTTAGTAAGTGTGTCCTCCTTTCAAACTGACGACTATGAAATAAATATCTAAAAAAGTGTGAAAAAAGTTGATTTACGTAGTGAAAAGATTAAAGCTCTCTAAAAAGAAAAATAAACACTGAAAATTGGTACTCGGTAAAATAAAAATGTGGAACTACTTGTTAGCCTTCGTTTTGTAGACGTTGTAACACAATAATTATTGCTGTACATTTTTTAGAAATAACTTGATCGTGAGCCAAGATTCTCAGACTTTAAATTCCTTTGTTTGATTATTTTTATGTATCATTTTCATGTTTTCACAACATTCGAAGACTGGGCGATAATAATTACAGCCTGACAAACCGTTAATACAACAGATCGATCAACTGTTTGGAAATCTATGATTGTGGCATAGTGAACTATTACCAGTGCTGCGCCGTGGGCTGGAGGCGGTCTTGCGCATTTTTTAAAACCACCTGTTTACATATCTTCACTGATTTATGACATACATGTTTGAAAAGTTCTAACGTTTTTCAAAGAATTCTTTAAAAGTGTCGTATATTTTTAAAGTTAACTTCTTATAATTATGGAAATATCATTGCACGCAGAAAATACTGGACAATTTGTTTCACGATTCTTATAAAAAGGCACCCTTGTACAGTGTACAATATGGATATTAGGACAGCGCGACTGACTATTACAGTAATTTCAAATCATTACTAGAAAATGTTTTTTTTCACTTATCTGGATGAAGGCATCCCCAATTAAATCAATGATCCATTTTTTACATTCCCTGAGTCCACCTACATCATCAACACACAATAATTTAATACTATCTTCATATAATAAGCTGGCGAAAATTTCAATTTTCGATTATTTAAAATATGTATGGTATTTTTCCTCTACCTACGTATATTGTGGCGTAATGAATATTCAAAATTCTTAAAAATACTAAAAATGACTCAAGACTGTAGTTGAAGTGCACTAAAGTGAGAACGGTTCCGTTCGACTATATCTAATTTTTGTCTAATCATAATGAACAGTGATTATGCTCCCCATAGGATGCTGTATATTATACTGTAGAAAATTGACTTGAAAAATAACGTTTTGAACAAAAGTACGTGAATATTTTGGCACATTGATCAAATTGTATTTGCTACCTCTGATCTAGAAATTACTGTTGAACTTATAGACGGATCAATGTGAGAGTGTAATAAATTTATTCACAGTGAATTTCCTGACATCTAAGTTAAATAAAACTTTTCGTGTTGCAATTGTGCTTGTCTATCTAATATATTTTAAATAAATATTGATATTTGTTAGACATTAAATGATTTTATTTTAATTCCAAGTGATTTAGAGGAATTGTAGATAAATACATTGACCACAGTGTGTATTCAAATCGAATTTTATATGATATCTCTATTGTATATTATATGTTACTACTAATATATTACTTCTAAGAAATTTTAAATATTATTGAATGTTCTTAAAGTAAAAATCATTTTTATATTAAAGAACTATCGTTGTGCAATATTGTGTCATTGTAGAATATCAGGTATTCCTAGTATTTGGTATAATCTTGCTTATCAGCACTGATTTGTTACTTGAGGTTTAACACGTAGAGAAGTTTATCACTGTTGTTTTATTAATATTTCATTTTAGTAATGTTTCATCGGAAAGTGAGAGGTTAGCGTAAGGGCCTCGCATCCGGGGAATGCGAGTTCGATCACCACATCTGCAGGATTAAAAAAAACCGGAAAATGAAGGATCGGATGCCTATTGTGTTGAGAAATTGCTTGACAATCAATTCTCATGAAAACTTATCAAGATTTGTCTTAACATTACGGAGATTCATATACTTCAATTTTGGAGCGGATATCTTCACACTATGTATATCTATATGCTCCATTTTCGGAGTCCACTTTAAAAGTCGTGAAAAATCTTAATTTATTTCATATTATGTAATATGTGTGTGAATATTATGTGTTATATGGTGATTGTTGTGCATAATCCATCATTGTATTTCTGATTTATCGTAACTATTTTATCTAAGTCGTCTTTCGGAGCGGACATATACACATTGTGTAGATCTACATGCTTCACATTACGAGGAAACATGAAAAAAATGTCCTGTAGGCAAGTGCTGTCATTGTTCACTATATTAAATGCTAGCAAGATTTGTCATAAATACTCCAGTATACGACAATCTATTTCTGAAATACTTCTGATTCTTTGATAAGCTCTTAAAGTTCACTGCGCTATGGTATACGGTTGTGGAGACGTGGTAGATGATAGCGGGGAAAATAAGTAAATTACATTACACATTACGCCATAGCCGTGTCGTATGTTGTAAAGTTCTCATACAATCCGTATATGTTTAGTTTTCGACCTCATAGTATTCACAGCTGGTAATAAATGAAAATTGTACTACACATCCATATTAAAGTTTTCCTGTAGATGCGGTTCAAAGTGTTCAGCCCATAACACAAAAAGATCCATAATATTTGTAAATAATTTCTAAGTTTTCTAGACTGTAGTGTATTCATTTACGTAACAGGTAAAATAATTTGTCTATGAAATATATTTAATACATTGTTCCTAGTCCAACTAGTCAAATACAAAGCAGTGAGTCGACAGTTCAATATGATGGCAAAATCATCACTTGTTTTCTTTATTGTCGCGTCATATGAAAATTCATCAACTCACAATGTTATGTGACTATTGTTGACTCATGGCGGGTTTGGCAGGAATACGGAATAACTCGTCATTAAAAATAACCCTTAGTAGATTACAAAAACAGCTGATTAATTTCTAGACTTTTCAAAAATCATCGCTTTATACAAGACACTACAGTGCTCACCAGATATATCGAATAGTTTTTGCTTCTAAAATAATAATATGTAAAAATTGTTGTAATTTTATTTTCAATGGATTTTGGGTGTTAATTCGTGATTAGATTTTTACTTTTTAATTACATAAGAGAATATTGTATGTACGTATATTATATGCTACGCTTTAAATTATATTGTAGTTGATTGATATCTAATAACTTTTGCTTGTATACAAATATTTATGAAGCACATTTTAAAAATAAATTCACATAATCCTCAGGTTTATATTTGAATACATACTTATGTATCAATTCAGCTGCAACTCTTATGATTTAGATCCAAAACTACAATAGCTCTTATATTTTAAGCAGTTAAGAGGATTCAAATCCGGAACGCCTACCGCTCACTGTGTGCGTTGAAGCCTTCTGAAGGGGCGAAAGAGGGTTCAGAAGTATTTGGGGGGAGCTTAAGCGGTGTAGGAATCGCTGACTTTTTGTAAAAGAAATTAATAATAAAAAGAGAAAAAAAAAATTAATAATAATAAGAGAAACCACAAATTCTGAAAAAAAATAAAGTAGGGGTGCAACGATTTTATTTGTTCCAGGGCGCTGAATTTGTAATTGCGTCACTGTCAAGACTTTGAAGATGACAGACCCGATGTGTAGGATGTGGATCTCCGCATAATACACATATATTTCAGTATTTTTTACGAGTCTTGGTTATCAGAAAATTTAACTTTTTATGCATCCAGTCCTGCATTTTTAGTTTAAAAAATCTTCAGCTCTCAGATTTTAATCCGTAACCTTCCGGTTTATAGCCCAAACACTTATCTCTCGACACAGGATAAATATTATAGAATTTTTCAATCGATTATGTTAATTAAAGTTACGGAAGTTTTAATATTTTTTATTTTTGTTGTTGTAGATGTTTTCATATAGATTTTGTAGGTAATAGAAAAGAATAAAATATTTTCTAAAATAATTTATACGTATGTTTTTTTACATATTTAAAATAACTTGTAATAAATATAAATACTTTTTAGGGTGGTCTGTATATTACGAGTTGTCTCGAAAGTGTTGGCGAACTAAGAACAAAAAGAATTATTGCTTTTTTAAATGATTTAATTGAAACAAGACGTTGAAAAAGGACTGAATTTCATATATCAGCGAGAAAAACTAAGTTTAAATTATTTCTAATGATTAATGGTATACGATTTAGGTGAAAGTGTGAAGTGACGCCTACAACATTATTTCCCAAACATTTTGGCTGGTATGCCTAGCAATTTTTTGAAGAATGTGATTTGCGCGTAATATGTTAATTGAAATAAAATGCATGATAAAATTATTAACAGGTGCTCTCGTGGTTCAGGCTCAAGTGTAAGAATTAAATTTGCTCAAGAATTGACATAATGTGTTTGAAAAATAATTTACTAAATCATTTACACTAAAAACATAAAGAAGCATATTTTTACACAATGAAATGGCTGTCACTAGAGCCGAGCCGGGCACTTTTTTATAAGAATGATATTAATTAGCTAGTATTTTATATGTATAACTTTATCTGATCAATTGAAACAAGTAAAATATTTGATAACATACACGATATTTATATAAAAATGCACTTTTTACCTACAGCGGGGCACTAGCTGTCAGATAATAATTTGTGTCAAAATTAAAGATTCCCATACAAAAATTCAAAATTCGAATCTATATTAATTTCGCATCAATTCAAAAACAAAACAAATACAACGGCGTCATTCAGATGAATATATTTATTCGTTCTTTCATTATCATCCAATAAAATGATTACTGCCGTATACACAGTTGTCTTAAATTTTTATTTTTAGTTACATTGCTAATAAATACATACGGATAATACTCTTTTCCATGTTGTATAATTTCATAAATGATTCTTGCGTGTTGGGATCGCTAGTTCCAAG
>JAGVSQ010000142.1:0-12492 GCA_022683975.1 Rhyacophila evoluta
TTTAGAATTTAAAATCAATTTCCATCAAGCACCATCAGTCGAAAATATTAATCAACCTTAAATAAAAATAAAATCTATTTTTATGGCATGTGACTGTTAATTCATACTTAATAAATATACCGTTGCATTTTATCTGATTAAATTTTCAGGAGGTTATGAAATGTTCTTTAAATTCCAGGATTGACAGAAGAAAAAGTAACAACAGCTGAGGAGACAATGAGTTGTTTAGTTCGAGGCTCTCAGGGCCGAGCAACTGGGGCCACTGCAATGAATGCGCAATCCAGTCGAAGTCATGCCATCTTCACAATACTTATTATTCAAGAAAGTAAAATAGATAAGTAAGTCTATTACATATTTGTTAAAACAATTGCACTGAAAACATAAAATAGATAGCGCTATGGAAGAGTCTAGAGTGGAAACAGATTTAACTACCTGTTGCCATAACCATAACCATAATGCAATTGCAAAATGTTTTCAATACTATTTTCAGAGTATAAATATAAATTCTTAATTCTTTTATTTGAATTTGTTATTGGTCAACTGAAAATTAATTCAAGAGTTAAAAAAAACACATCGCAGTGGTGTGTTGGGATTAGTCTATTTTTTTTAGCTTAGAAGTAAATTTTTAATCTCTCAATTATATATAAGATAGATAGATGGTGGTATTCTTATTTTTCTTGTAATATAATAATAATAAAATGGGATACTCTGGTCAAAAACTTGAATGAACATCGATACCATAATTTATGTTACATATAAATTGAGTGCTGCATCAATTTGATTAGGACTATATAGGCTGGACAATATCTGCAAGCGTGAAAAAATTCTTCTCAGTAAATACAGTATTAGCTTGGTTGTAGTCCATAATGTAGTATTTTATGATTATTTTTCTTGATGGCTTTAAGGCTGATTACATTATATGAGAGCTTAAATAAATTCTAAATCAGTGTCATTACTGTACTGTTGATTTCAGGAATCAAACTACCACGTCAAAATTCCATTTAGTGGATTTGGCTGGATCAGAGAGATCAAAAAAGACTAAAGCAACCGGCAATCGATTCAAGGAAGGAGTGAAAATCAATCAAGGGCTTCTAGCCCTTGGCAATGTTATATCTGCATTGGGAGAAGGTGCTGTCCGGGGATTCATTACATTCCGAGAAAGCAAACTAACAAGACTGCTTCAAGGTATTTCTTTTCAAAATTTATGAGAATTCCAACATGTACTGCTGGGACAAAGTAGATTTGTAATATGTTAAGCATAATTTTAATTAACAATCAATATAATGCTAACACAGTGTATATAATCAATTAAATTAGTTGAAGAAAAAATTTGTTTTCAGTTCTATTTATCTTAATTAACTCTCAAGTGTACACAGTCGAACAATTTATACAAGACAATCAGTATTAATGTGTATCTTTCTATTGAATACATTTCTTATAGATTCTCTAGGAGGGAATTCCATGACGTTGATGGTGGCCTGCGTAAGCCCTGCAGATTATAACCTTGAAGAAACCATGAGTACTCTTCGATATGCTGACCGGGCAAGGCGTATTAAGAATAAGCCTATAGTCAATCAAGACGTTAAGGCTGCTGAGATCATGAGGTATTATAATTACTAACTAAATTTGATTATTCATTGATAATTTGTACAGAATGAATGAATAAAATATTATGACAATATACAAACTACACTCGTATGTTTGTCAAGCATACTTTTTTAAATCAATTGACTTCAGAGCCGACACCAAGGGACATTTACTAATTACATATAAAATATGTAATAAAATCTTGTTTATTTCAATATTTTAGATGTGATACCGAAATTGATTTTCGCAAATTTGAATCCTCTGAACATTTAGATAAACATCAAGCGTAGTGGATTGAGCAAATGATTTCACAACCAATCCTCGTAAAAATATCTATTGAACTATCGCTACACTTATAGAAATTTAGACAATACATATGTGCTGACATAGTAATACAGGCGGTCCTCGACTTTTGCACATAATTGGTTCCTGAAAATGTCTGCAAATGTTGAAGTCGAGGGCCGCCTGCATTCAATTTATTATATATACCAGTTACAACAAAATAACTTATTGTAAATGCTTAATGGTTGGTAGATTTTATTTGACTCTAAAAATCATGTTTATTTTTCAGATTGAACAGTCTTGTACAACAGCTTCGTCTGCAAGTACTGAATCAAGGCGGAGAGGTATCAGAGAATGGCTCAACTCTAATGGAAGAATTGAGAAGAGAAAAACAAAAAAATGCTGACCTATCTGAAAGGTATGAAAAAGTGCTTGAAAAGAATAAAAACCTAAATAACATGCTGCAGCAATCATTGGCGGAGCACACAACAAGATTCGAAAAGGCCCTGCTTGCTGAAGCATCCAAAGATAAGATTGAAAGACGTCTTGCTGAAATAACAGAAGAGTGTAATCAGACCATAAATAACTTGGATAAAATAAATGATACTGATCCGAGCATAAGAGAAGAAGCTCTGCATTCGATGCGAGAGATGCGATCTAAAATTATTGATCTTCATACAGAGCAAAAGCACTGTGGTAAACTGATTCTCCAGCTCATCCATAACGATCAGGATGAAGTGAAACCTGATGAAGAAATTGGGGGAGATCATGTGGGCGAATGCACACCTGATATTGACGAAAGTGATTTTGAAGAAAAGCAGGAGGCACATGCGCTTGAACAGGTATTTCCCGCTTTATTTATGTATATAATTTTGGATTTATTCGACAAACAGAGCAATTTAAAAAAAAAAAAAAAACACTTTCTGCAGTGAAATCCATTTTTTACGCATCTGATCTTTTGCCGATTATGGCTCGATATAACGCAGAGCATAATGTGGAGTTGTATACACAGTTTTTTTTATAAAAGCTATATCCAACACAAAAATAAATGAAAAAGTATCATACAGATTTTCACTAGTTCTAATCATTTTTCCTCCACCATGTGCTGTTATTGCACTGAATAGTGAAATTTCTTAACACTGATAAGTAACTTCTATTTTTGTTCTTAGGTGTCGAGAAACAATCAACTGCAAGACCTTGTAAAATCATTGGCACTCAAAATGAGTCTTGCTGAAAAATTGTCGACCAATAATGAAGATATGTATACTCAAAACGACAATGTGAAAGAATGCGAAATTAAAATCAGCGAGCTGGAGGCAGAGAAGAACAAGCTGATGCTTCAGCTTAAAACGGCGCAGACCAAAACTAAAATGGAACCCGAGTCCATGGACGAGCGCCGGCAGAAAATCAAGGCTTTGGAAAGTGAAATCTCCATGTTGCAAAGGAAGTGCCAGCATCAGGCTAATCTAATCAAGATGAAAGAGAAGAATGAGTCTAAGATTAATATACTCAACAAAGAAATTCAGCAGATGAAGACTGCAAAGGTGACTATTTATTGTTATACATCTGAAATTATTTTTAATCAATTTTCATTTTATTTAACGAGATTAATTTATAGGAAAAATCAAATAGGTCTGGTATACCTGCGAAGGACACTTGTAACCATGTATGTTTCTATAGAAATACATGTAAATTAAATCATTCGGCCCTTTTGCTCACTATAGCTGTGATCTTGTTATAACTAGGTTTGACTGTATTGACACGTTCAGTGTTCATGACGTGTCATCGTATGAATTTGGTGCCATATTGGCATGTTTTATATATTTTTGTATTTTTGTGTAGCGTCAATAAATTATATAAATTATTCCTGCCATCGCGTAATTGACAATTATCGATAATTATAAATGTAGGCGAATTTTTTCAGCACATACATGATTTCAAATGAAGTCTTTAATAGTGAATGTATTAATATTTATAAATGCTAAATAGAGTATCTTTTTAGCAATATTTTTTGTGCTTTGATGAAAACATTGCCAAATAATACTATGGGGTTTTAGGGAGTATTTTATCCCTTTATTAACACTATTAATTGTGACCATGTAGGTATATGAAAGGTAGATGTGCGAGTACAACTCCATTTTTGCTCATTTTATAATAAGTATGAAAAAACATTCTAAATATATGCATTATTCAATATTGCAATATTAGACAGTGCAGATGCTCTACAAAAACTATTCTTCAAGGAGAGCGTGATCATTATTAGTGAAGAAATGAATTCAGAATTTAGCTTTATGCTTTCCTGAAAAACTTCTCACATCATCATAATATTCTTTTCACTTAACTTGACAAATGAATGCATTTATGTCTCAATTTATTTAAAGTTAATTTTTTACCCAAGGTGAAATTAATCAAAACAATGAGAACCGAGAATGACCGTTTCCGCTCATGGAAGTTGAAAAACGAGCAACAAATTGTGAAACTATCAAACTTGGATCGTAAACGCCAGAATGATATGCAGCGGATGGAGAGCAAGCATACCAAGCAGCAGAATGTCATGAAGAGGAAAATGGAGGAGGCTGTAGCTATTAACAGGAGACTCAAGGTATAAATTTATTAATTTATTGTGGTCAGATGTGGTGACCATATTGAGCAATTATTTAGCAAATATTTATGCAGTTTGTTTTATGTAACGGTACTCCAATTTTACTTCATTTATATTCGATTTAATAAATTTCAGTTCTAAACTTAATTTTTAACTAACACAAGACCAATTTAATATTATGCACTCTTATAGACATTTAACATATTTTTATAAGATATTAAATCAACCCCTTTCCAAAGATAGCCTTTTATTATAATATAACTTGCAACAATTGTGAGTTATACCATAATATATTAAAAACTTTGTTGTTAATTTTCATTATAATATTATAGGAAGCATTGGAGCGACAGCAAAATGCTCAGAAGGTTCGTGGTAAACCCACGACGGGCAAAAGTGAGATCGCAGTCAGGATAGAGCAAGATCTGGACGTCATGGCCTCCTTAGCCGCAGTCGAGTGCACCCTTGAAGGTCTCATGGAGGACCGGGCATCCCTCACTAACCACATGGAGAAACTGAAAGAGCTTAATCCTTCAGACCCGGGGCTTAAAGTGTTGCAGGAAGATATTAATGTGAGGAGTGCACAGATTGCTGACATGCAACAGAAATTGCTTTCAAGTGATATTCAATCGCCTAAAAATGGACATAAAGGTATAATATTCTTACTATTGTTTCAAGTTTATTCTCACAATAATATTTTATTTATGGTCTCATAGTATATTCAATAATGATAAAAGTAATATGGAAACTGCCCTAACTTCATTGTGTAATTTCATACTAATTCTAGTGGATTACATTACAATATGCAGATATTTTTCATCTCTTACCATTTTAAGTTGAGACAGTTTACTTTATTCGATTTGTAACTGTTTTTTGCTCATTATTTCATGATTTTATTTTTCACAGAAATTGCCAGATTCGACACACTGCAGTCGATGGGAGATGCTAAAATCGCCCTCAAATATCTGTTTGACATAGCCGCTCAGGCCAAACGTGAAATCCAGAGAAACATCTACAGAAATAAGCAGGATGACAGCAAATTCGAAGAGTTAAAACTTGTGCATAAGGAGGCTATCAACCGATTGACTGACATCGAACACAAGCTGAAAGAAAATAGTTTTAAACACAAGAAGGAATTGTCAGAGATCGAACGGCAGTATGAAGAAACGGTAAATCACATAATGTTTATAATTTTTTTAGTTCATACTTTCATGTAAACTTATAAAACGATATATGACCATGTTACTACTTCAATACAAAATATCAATTTACTCACACAAGATCATAGCAGGCAGTTTACTTAGATATTGTGAATTGAATCGTAATCCGTCAGAATTTGAAATTTGTAGTCATAAACAATCAATCGTGATACATTATTTTTCTTTTCTATTAATTTAAGGTCTCTACACTTATGCGGCAACTCAATGGTATGAAAGGTGATATAAATAGTGTGGGCACAGACAGCGAACTCATTGAAAGGCTACGTATTTTACAAGAAAACTATGAAAGTACTGTCCAGGCGAAGGTGAGCTAAACCTTTTCTTTATAATTTATACTCCATGAAATATTTGAGTGTTAAATTTTTGTTCATGTAAATAGTTTAATTAGAATTACATGCTGTGGCATAAAACATTCTTCTGTGATGGAGACATATGTGTGATACTCAATGAACGACATCATGTGGACTATATTTGTTTAAATAACTCAATATTAAAGATGTATTAGGCTGATCACATCACCATCAATATTATCCGAACTATTTTGTTATATTTTGATCATATTATTGCAATTAAAAATATAAAGTTCATATATTTCCTATTCCTTATGACCTGAAGTTTTTTAAATCTGTTTGATTCTTTTATTCCTGTTTGTTTATTTATAGACCTTATTACAAGAAGAAAATGAGCAGCTACTTAAAAATGTGATTGCGAACAGCAGAAATAATTGTAAAATGATTAAGAAGAAGAATACCAAGAAAATTGTCAACACTTCTCTGTTGTGGGATGATGAAGATGAGGTTGATGTGGACAACAATGATTTAGACCCTGATTGGTCACAGACTCCTATTGGAAAAAGGAAGGTTTGAACATTGATATATTTATATTCTAAATCCGATAGTGTTATGTATAAAAACCAATAAATAATTATACTGTTTAAAAAAAGTGAGTTCTGAGGTGCCGTTGGCGCCCACATTTCTTGTTTTTATTTAAAAAATGATAGTTCTAGATATATATATGTATGTAAGATGTCCATGCCATCCATAATTTTGTGCTATTAAATAAAATTTGCACATTTATTTATAAAGTCTATTCTATTGTTTTTGTCCAGGGTCGTGTGGTTATGAGTTCATTGGAAGAGAGCACAAAAGTGACGACTAAGCGGTCAGTGGATGGACAAACGAAATGCTCCTGCAAGACAAACTGCAACAGTAAGTTGTGCAGCTGCCGGAAACTCAAGATGGGATGCTCCAGCCGCTGCAAGTGCAGCCACGAACTTTGCATGAACAAGAACTTGTCAGAATCCGATTCCAATGTGAGGCATTAGTTATTTCGTGATGTTTTACTTTATTACAAAATATATGTATCGTTTGATTAGTGAGTTAATTTTTTATGGGCACATGTAATAAACACGAAAATCTTTCACTAATGTCATAAAATTAATCGAATTAAATATCCCGATATTCAAACAATTAATATAATAACCTGAAAAAATATTCCGAATTAGTAAGAATGTGTATAAAATTAGCACATGTAAATGGCTCCCATTTCAAAATGAAAGGAATACTTTTGAACCCATACGACTAATTTATGTGTTTCTGTGAGCATCTCAATATAAATAATCTTTTGTTTATTTACAAATTATTTTAATTATAGAGAGAGCATTAGGGAATTTTTCGATGCCGAAATCAAATGTTTTACATATTTTTTCTATCCTGAAAATATGTGATATTAATCTTATTTTTTAATATTGATAAATATTAATATTAATAAATACTAAATATTATTTTTTGTAACGACTTCCACATATGATTGATGGGCTTATGTAGTAGTTATATTAAAAGAAATAATAACATTTATTAAAATATAAAAGAATGGCTTTGAAAATAATGCTCACGGGCGTACATGTATCTAATCAAAGAGTTAACAAAAATGTATGAATCATGTTTTTAAAAAAACACTAACCCTCATAGTCCCTAAGTTCAATTGAATTCAATAAATTATTTTTTTTTCAGTCTAATGAAAACACTACAGACGAATATGTTTCAATGGACAAAGACACAAGCGATGATCTCTCAAAATCTAACGATAATAAAAATGAAACATTTCACATTCCAACAGCGAACCTGGAGTTTCGTAATAGGAAAGAATCTAAATGGAATGGGTAAGAATTTGCTTAATCCCCACGTAAAATATTTGACCCTCTTACAACAAAAGGTTGCCGACCCATGTTATAGGTAATCTATGTAACTAATGGAGAAATGTGCCACGGTACACCCAGTATCTTCTCGTGGCACAGTGGTTGCGGAGCACTGCTATATAAAATAACTTTTGTAGTATAAGGTTTTATTAGTTCAACAGGCTCAATAGCAAACATTTTGAAGGAATTTGTGTTAAAGTTTATAATATTACCATTCTTTTCACGATTGAAACATTTACTTAATATCATAATTAAAATTTTTCTTTTTCTCATAGATTTGAAAATGTTGAAAACGACCCAAATATTCCTAACAAGAAAAAAAACAGAAGCTTTTTCTATGGTGATGGCAGCGACATTTGATGACTTAGAAGAACAAGTCCCTCCTCGGAGCATTATTATTATACAATATTGATTATTTATTTTTTATAATAATATTATCTAGTATACGATGACATATTTTTAAGTACATAATAATACTAGATTGTTGATTTGACTTAAGCTGGTTTACCTAAAGCATTTTGGCATTATATTGTTTCAAATAGATACAAGGTAGACTGCTCGATGGATTCATCCCACCTTTTTTAGTGCCTGGGGCACCGGTGTAAAAATATGCGTAATATAATATGACAAAAATCTATATGCATAGAAATACTTTTTTTAAGAAGATTACTTATTTTAAAATGGTCTATTTTTGGCTTCTTGATAAAAATGCTCTCATATGTTAAAGGATAAATGAGTTCTAAAAACAATATGCCTTTCACATAAAAATGTTCATCGTCATTGGTTGTTAATTGAACTTTCACTAGTGCAATATCAAACACCCCCGATATTGTTTTAACCATTTTTTTTAATAGCAATGTACTCACTCACTGTTTGTTTAGGTTTATATATGTATATGGCTGTTATCTTTTATATCTAGCTTATCTAGCTTGAGTTTTGGTTGATAGTCCTAAAAAAAATAAGGATTTTTTTTTATATATATCATAAACTCAATAGTATTGTATATCAGTGTTAAAGTATATACTATTTTTGATATGTAAAGCTTGCATTATATTTCACTAGATTTGTTATATATTCGATATGAAAATAGTTTGCAAAGTACGTTAAAATTATTTATAACATTCTCTTGAAATAATTTCCATTGACATGCTTTTTTAAAAAAAATATTATTACGTGTGGCACTAAAATGCTTTTGCTTGGATCAAAATTGATTTTTAATAATAATTATTAAAAATCAAATAAATGACAAAGATTTTATGTACTTCAATGAGTATTAACAAATGTTGCGTTAATGTCTGCATATCATTTATAATAAAAAAATTTAAAAAACAGGTATTCTATTTGAACTAATAATGTTTTCTTAGTCATTCCAATTGAACTATGAATCTGATAATCTACTTTATCTTATGTACTCAAACATGAACGAAATAAAACAAACTATTTAATGAATTTATTTGTTTTAATTTTAATGTTAAGTGATTTCATGTATTCATTATAATATTCACTCTGCTTCATAGGTGCTATCAATTTCATCAATGATGTGACAAGGTGTCCTGTACGTCGTCATATTAATGTCTATAAAACTTTCTCCCCCTCTAAATGCGAAACGTGGTGAAGTATCTTTCTTCACTGAAATCGCCTAAACATAAAAAACATAATTACAAAATCAATTTATTTTATTTTAATACTTCACTTAATCTATTTGAGACTTTCACAGTATAACGCTGTCCATATCTCTCGCATATAATTGTTTTTTGTTAATATAATCTACATAAATGATAGTTTTAATAAAACTGAAAAATATACAGAATGGCTTCTGGTTTCCATGGCGATCCGTTGTCTCTCTGCATTCAATTCCTCCATCTCTTTGGATCTATTTTTTCGCTCATCAATGTTATTCCTAAAATAAATAAAAAATCTTACAGTTCCTTGTAGCATTTTCATTAAATCAAGAGAAATTGTCAATTGTGTGGAAAAAAATCCAGAATCAATTGTTCTCAAACAAATCCCACTCGCACGAAGTTAGATTGCTTTAAAAAGTATTAAAAAATGTTAACATAAATAATTGAAATTTGATAATTTGAAGCGAATGAAGTTTCTAATGCTCCTGGATATTTTGGTATACTCGCAACCAGAAAATATCACTTGAAGTCTTGGAGAGTTTCTTCTTCAATTACACAGCTTTTTGGTGATAGGTGCGTTAGACTATTCTTAAATAATATTATAAAGCTTGATAGAAATTGATTAAACAATATTGTTAAAACCTTTATAACATGCACATAGTTATGAAAACTGTATTCATGATTTTTAGATAAATTGAAGTAAATATGATATAAATAATTGTATACCGAGCGAAGGTTTTTACATGCTAAGGTTTCACAAGTTCTCTTTTTTTTATGCAGTTGAACTCTTAGTGAATTGTTGGTCTTTATCATTTGTCAAACATTCTTTTGAAATGTGCTACCAATCAGTCTATTAATTTTTTGATAGGGCTTTCATCCAGATAAAACTTAATAAATGCAGTATATACCTGTATTTAAGAAGCCAATGTGCTAAATATTTAATTGGGTCCGATGGTTGATATAAAACAACTTGTGCCAATCCTTTTATTAAAGCCGTACCCACCACGTCTTTTAAATATTGAGTATCGGATACAACCACTGAAACAAAATAATGTTAAATGGAATGAAAAAAATATTTGCTTTTTACATTTTATATAATATATGTTATATGCATTGTGACCAAATAATGATATTCACTGATTTCAGGAAACATACTCCGATATATCCATAAGCTCTTTTCGTTGCCTTAGCATCAGGGATGCTGTGTCTGTACACAGTCCAGCCATCTCATTTTTAATCTCTATCTTTAGCTCAACACCAATTAAACCATTAAAAAATCTCATTTTACCTTCTGGCGTGTCCTCATTCAAACTGTCTTCGATTCGATAGAAATCGTTCACATAGATTTTTTCATTTCCATACAGTATATAGTAATATCCATTTACATCCCTATGGTAGTGAATATCCTTTTCATTATCCTAAAGCAAGAGGATTGATACACAATATTTATTAATATCATAATTTCAAAATCACAGACATTATTGTGTGATATTCCTACAAGATGTTAAATACACTAAAAAGAAGATCATTTTCAGTTAATTTCATGTACCTTTATAATATTATCCAGTTCGTCATCTTCTTTCAAAGATGTTACCGACTCATCTATCTTCTCATTTATTTCATTAATTTCTAAAAACAATTAGAATTTAGTACAATGAAGAAGAAATATTATAATTATAGTCTCTAAGATTTATGAAAGTACCAGATATATTCCCGTAGGATATCAATCTATCACCAAGCCCCGCTCGAGACTCCTCGATATTGCGAAGTGCTTCTTTGCAGTTGAATATTGTCTCGTCTTGCTGGTCTCTTAATCGATTGAGGATCTTTAGTTTTTCACTCGCATCTAATGTGTCATCAGTTGTTATCTTTTCCCTGAAACAAATTGAATTATTCTTTCAAATATTTTTGAATTCCTCATTTAAAAACAAAAATTCAATTGGCGTTAATTTACATGGTGTGAAATTCAATATTTTTACTGTCGTGAATCATCACATGAGATGATGTAAATGTATACCATAAAATAAATCAAAAAAATATGCAATATAGTAAAAAAAATGCTTGACCCCAATCCAAAGAATTCGGATATTCAACTACTAATATTATTTTTTTGTCCTCATTGTCTTCTTTATATTGAATACTACAGTTTTTACACTTTTAAGTGCAGCATATGGAATTATTTATACAGTGGGAAGATGTCCACTCTGAAAGTGGAGTGAATGGGTTTCCGCAATGTGAAGACATTTTTGACAGATCATTTTTCATGAGAATTGCTTGTCAGACAAATTTCTCAACCCAATGGGCATTCAGACCTGCATTTAAGGATTTTTTTTTAAATCCGGCAGATGTGGGAATCTAGCCCATATTCCCCGGATTGTTAGACGTGATACACAATGTAATAATTACATCTAGAATATATAACAATATTTCAAGTAATACAAGAATAACAGAAAATGCCAGACATTTTATCTTTATAAAAGGCGTTGTCTCTTTTCATCTTTTCGATCAATTGCAATTTCTCTTTATCAAGCTCATTCATTGAATTTTCAAAATTTCTTAATGACCGAAGTCGTTTTTTTATTTTCTTTTTAATAGTTCGCAATTCTTTGACCTTAGAAATGTCTTCTAGGTGCTCGGCGTTACTATCCTAAAACATTATTTTTTTAATAAAAAAAATTATTACACACAACAATGGCTAATGATGAAATTGCCAATCAATGAATCAATGAACAAAACATTTATTTGAAAATGCCTTAAATGATGAAATTGGAATTTTATTTTATTTTATCTATGACAAATTATTAATTCAAAGAATTTACAGCATAGAATAATAACAAAGAGAATAATTTTTTTGTATGCAAAACATGAGAAGATAATCAATTAAAGATAATCTATTATCATTTATTTATTATGTGTAGGCTTATCAATATTGTATTGGGATACCTTAATCAATAAAATAATTATTGATAATATTACCTCCATGGC
>JAGVSQ010000142.1:12502-32292 GCA_022683975.1 Rhyacophila evoluta
TACATTTTTAAACTTTCTTTTACACAAGAAACATAAGTTCCTATTATTTTGTAAATACCAGAAAACTACTTTTATATTATTGATAAATGAGATTAAAACCATTTAATTGTTAAAATAAATAAATGAAATTAAGTTATTAGTTACTCACTGAATGATATGTTGGTGATTTGCCCTTAGCCTTTGATTTCAATTTTGATAATTTAATTTGCATCTCTCGACAAACGATAGTCATGTTATCTTTAATACAATTCATTATGAAGGATATCTTAAATAAAAATAAACTAAATTATAAAATTAGACTCCAGAATATATAATACTTAATAGAAACAAATTAAATGCTATCACAAGCTAAACTATTTCTGTTCATTTCAGCAATCTAACTTCAGAAAGATACCAATGCTTTTAACCAAAAAAGTTTAAGTACCAGGCGTAATATAGGTTTCTTTATCATCGTGTCCGCTCCAGAAATGGAGCATGTGGTTGAACACATTGTGAAGATGTCCGCTCTGAAAGTGCAGTATATGGATCTCCGCGATATTAAAATATGTCTTGATTATTTTTTATGAGAATTGGTTGTCAGACAATTGCTTAACCCAGACTGCATTTTCAGATTTTTTAAATCCAACAAATGTGGGAATCGAACCTGCATTCCCCAGATGCGAAGCGCGTATGCTAACTTCTACTCTATCGAGGAGACTATGAATAATAAGTCTTATTTATGAATATATATTACAAATATAATTGTTTATTACCAGGGCAAAATTTGTTCAAATTGCACGCCACATAAGGCGACTTTTTATAAGAATAAATTAAATAAATCCACCAGTATTCTCTATGTACCACGATATTTGCATAATTAAAACTAATATATTACCAAGATACAGATGCAAATTATAAATCATTAAAAACATAATTAATACATAGGCAGATAGTTCAAAAAACTTTTTGCACAAGAGCGATTTGTACCCATGGCGCGGCACTGTTTATTTACATTATGGCATGGACAAAATTTGGTGGTTGATTTCTTCAAATTTATGCCAAAGATATATATACAAATACATACGAAAAAAATGTATATAAAAATTTTGAGATTTGAACTATGTGATTAAGTGATTTTAAATGCATATTTTTTTAGTTTTTGCTTTCACCTTTAACAATAGTTTGTTAGAAAATAGAAGAAGCGCTCTAGTATGTGCTTTTTTTAACCAATGTTGATTTAGATTTATTTCTTTTAAGATGTTTTCAAAAAAATTATCATCCGACATTATTTCAAAATTTTTGATTTTTTTCCTTAATTCATCAACATACCGATCGAACATTCTGTTCATTTTTAACGTTTCTAATTCTGCAAGTGCAAAATTATTGTCATCCTTGATTAAACACATATTGGATACAATATATTTCGATGTTTCTTCCTGTTTATGGCACACCATTTTTTCAAATTTATCAAAGTCCGCGAATATTTGGTCTTTTGTTAAGTTTGTTTCTACGATATAGGTTTTATAATTAAGAAGTTTTTCGTTGGCCAACTCCCACGTTTGTTTGAACTCAGTGAACAAATTTTCTATTTGATCATGCGCCAATTCTAATTTATTACGCCCAATATTTTCCAATTTATTGGAACAATCTTTCGGAAATGAATCACAAGTAAATTGAATTATTGGAGATCTCAAAAGTTTTTGCTGCTCTTTTATAATACTCATAACATAATCAAATGAGTTGAAAGACATTTTATATATAATATTATTAGATACTTTGTTTAAAACAATGACATCGAAATAACATCAAAGATAAGATCTTATTTTTAAATTCGAAATCAGAACAATTATTGTACAGGTATTATTACTAGTTCAACAAATAAACACTCGATTTTGAAATTTTTTATTTTCAATATTTTATACTTATAATAATTTGAATATAAATGTGGTAGTAAATCAGATATTGGTTATTTCGATTGCTCTTATTAAAAAGTTGTCAAAAACGGACAAAAAGAAAAAGTGGCGGCATTTCGAAGACTTGCATCATACGGAAAAAATCCACCTATGGTCTTGTCTACAAATACATATTTTAAAAAGATATCGTTTGTGATAATATTATGATATATTTCTCAAAATTAAAGTCCATATGTTGCAAGTGAAATAATAAAAACCTCTTTAAGTATTTTTTTAAATTTATTTTTTTAGTGGTAATACCAACCTGTTTTCCTGGATTGAAATACAGTAGAAAGGTGAAGTGATTTTGACAGATATAAGTCATTTTTATTACTAAAAGTTATCCCGTATAATTTGTGCTCGTTTAAAATGGAAGATATCGGGAATAAATATAATACGAAGTGTCCTGGTGTAAAACGGTTAATGCGAGAAGCCATCGAATTAGCGGAAGCGACAGAAGAGTATTGTGCAAAACCTTTAGAAGATAATTTGTTCGAGTGGCATTTTACAGTTCAAGGACCAAAAAGTACTGAGTTCGAAAATGGTGTGTATCACGGAAGAATAATTCTGCCAAAAGAATACCCCATGCAGCCCCCGCATATTATCTTGCTCACCCCAAATGGTAGATTTGAGGTCAACAAAAAGATATGTCTGTCAATCTCTGGCCACCATCCGGAAACATGGCAGCCCTCTTGGTCGATAAGAACAGCTCTTCTGGCGTTGATAGCGTTTATGCCGACACCTGCTGAAGGCACAATCGGATCTTTGGAATATACTCCCGCAGAACGACGAGCCCTCGCCAGGAAGTCCAAGTGTTGGGAGTGTCCGCAGTGTGGTGCCACCTCTGCCCTTCTATCTCAGACAGCCGCTAAACCGCTTACCGATGAAGAAAAAACAGTTTTGAGTCAGATAGCATTGAAAGCGGAAGAAGAGAGACCTCCAAATGGTGCCTCATCCCATGTCGAGCCTACTGCAACAGATGATCGTGATGCATTAGACAACTTCAAAGATGTCATAGTCGTCTTTTTAGTTATACTCATTGCTATAGTTTTCTACCGAAGAATCAATATCTTTTACACGCCTGAAAACGAAAGTTAGGAAAAAATAATATATACAACTGTTCCTATTTGTTTTCATTTTTTTCAAAATAATAGTTTCAAAAGTTTTTTTTGTAAGTCACTGTAATATGTTTGCCATCTAATGAATTCTTCAACAAACTCTTCATATAGTCTTGTTTATTGCCTTTAATTTAATTGATGTCACTTAGTGGAATGAGTGGTTTTAATTGATTTTATTTAAACGTAAAAACAATTTTCCTTTAAATATACAATATAAATTAGTTATATTATTAATGAAACTTGTCTAAAGTCGAAAAGTACTATAAAGTAATGACTTTTGTCTAATTAAAATAATGTACACTCAATATTATTTGAAAATCATAAACTCGTGGCAAAAGTTTTGAGTTTTGGCATCATCAGACCAAAAATATGCAAATGATGAAATATTGAATCTCCATAATAATTAATATCTGATAATTTTCATTGCCAAGATTATAAACAGATACAGACAAAATGAGTGATATCGTCCACTTCATCTAACCTTATAAAAAAATAATGATATTAAAGGAAATTTTTACTGTGATAGTTTTCTTATCTCTTCCGCAAATCAATGTGTCCAGCTGTATGTTACAATTCCACCTGGAAAAATTTAATATAAAGCCACTGAAATAATTTATAATATATCTTCCAGTAGTAATGATGGGAAGATATTCCTGAGCTAATGGTACCCGTCATAAATTGGGCGTTTAACCATTCATTTACATCTACTTAATTTTAGTGATCAATCAGGAACTGATTTAATTAATATGGCAAATAAATTATGAGTATTGGTGTTGAAATTAAAATAGGCAAGCCATAATGCCAATATTAGAATGTATTACAGATGTGCCAACTGATAATTGTGTGCATAAAATAATAATTCTATAGAAAACCATTATGCACTTATTTTGGTTTGGTTCATTGTGGTTATCCATTTTGTTTCATAGGTACATTTTGTTGATTATCGACTCGCTAAATGGCAAACATAAAATATACTTTTATGCAGAGATTTATCCATGTTATATAATAATGTGTAAACAGCACTCAACTTTTATTTGTATATTTGTGTTTTATTTTCAAAATCGTTTCATTTATGGTAGATTATATTATTTAATTAAAGAAATGTAACTATTAATTATTAGCATATTAAACACAGTATGAATAATTTAGAAATTTTCCCCCTTTGTTGGTTGTCTCGAAAATATCTGTCATTTTGTCAAATTTCTATTGACATACTTTCATGCTATTTTCTTAACAAAACTTGTTTTATATGTGCCATCTGTACTGGCCAGAGAATGAAACAAATCAGAGTTTAGCTCTGACATTTATTATACTTTCATTGGAAGAATTAAATTTACATTCCTACATTATTATTATTGTTGTAATTTAATTTTTTAGTTTAAACGTTGCTCTAAATTGATTCATATCATAAGAAAATGAAACATAATTATTATACTATAAAATCAATCAGAGTTTAAAAATACCTACTTTGATATATATTTCACCTTTCACAAATTAATAATATGAGTCACAGTCGATAAATGATGCTTCTCTCTTACGTCATATCATTTCAACTACTTTATTACGTAGCTTTTATGTGAAAAATTGATATTTTTGTATCTTAAATTAAAATGATAAGAATATATTGTTTTGCATATTAATTTTTTGAAAAAATTATGAAATAATAATTTACATAATTAACTGTTTTTTGTGATTAACAAACTACCTTCTCACCTTTTATTATATCAAAAAAAAAAAAAAATTAATGCAATTGACATCATCCTTGAAAGTAAATTTTTAATATAAAAATTATTTTTGAACTGTTCTTATTAGTTGATAAATTTTAGCTGTTTTTCAATTAAAGAAAATAAACTAGCATTATTGTTACTGAATGATTTTTAGTTACACCATATCTGTATTGTCAAAGTTTTATATAAAAGTTTTCTTAAAGGGTATACCCTTTAAGGATTTAACAGCAAATATGTTAATATTATCTCTGGAATACATTAGTCCACCGCTTGATGAAGGCCTTTCCCACTGATTTCGCTCCCGTCTTTAAACTAACTTAACTAATCTTTATAGTTTATTTTTATACATTTACAGAACACTTATTGTCTATTATTTAATATTAATTTATTGAAAATCCTGTGTACACAATTACTGAATCTAACAATAATCTATATGCAATCATATCACATTTTTCGTCTACTAAAAGACAAGATCATTTTACATAATTTCAGCTGCGTTTTCTGATTTCCTGCTTTATAAAATATTAGATTATGTAACAGAATGAGATAACTATTGTATTTATTATGTAATTATTGTCCTCAATTCAGTTAGTATTTTATTACTACAAAGAATTCTATTTTATAGTGGTTGAATAATTATATAAAGTTATTATTTTATAATTTTGTCACCAGAGATAGCAGATTTTAGTGCCACGGCGCCATAAAAACATCAATATGTTTACAATGTGTATTCAAATACAAAAAATGGATATGTATTGGGTTGACTGATAAGCTGACATTTGATAATAATTTATTGAGATGAGTCTTTACATTGTAAAGATCTATATGCCATAAAATGGAAAGATTTATAAGCAGTTGTTCCACTTGCATTTTCTTATCTTGCAACTGTCAATCCTTGGTGGGAAATCTTCAGTATGGATAAACCTCATTTATAAACAATACATTGATAATGATGTGAAACTCAACATAACAATCCTTTTTGACCCTGTATAATTATAATTTAGTATACTTATTCAACTATAATAATCTATCCTCCTTAATTTACAGAAAAGGTTTTAATACAACTGATTAAAGTTTGTTTTGATCTGTTCATTTGATTATGGTTCAATCGCTATGTGTGCAGTAGAACCTCGAAACAACGGACTAATGTGTGTGATGGGATGTCCGTTAAACCTGAAAGTTTTTAGTTTGCACTTTTGAAGTATGCTGTTCTTTCTAAATCTATGTCTGTATCTTGGCCACCATACAAATTCTTCCAAACATTTCCCGATGTTTGCACTTCCACTTCTTTATGGATATTTTATTTTGTCTGTTACATCAAGGTTTTACTGTATTCAAAATTATATTGTAATCAGAAATAGTTTCACTAAAGTAACCATACTTCCCAGTAGACCATATAGTTCTTCCAACTGTCCAATTTTCATAAGAAGAGGTTTTTTTAACGTATTCTATTCTGAATTTTACGATTGAGATTATTGATAAAAATTTTATCATCACGCAGTGTAACAAAGTTTAAGATAATATATGTATAAATGAAGTTAAAATTGTTTATTTACAGCTGTGAAATTTATTGTAAGATTTTTTTAATACTTTTATTCATATAACTATGTCAGTGTGTCTTGTTTTGTCCCACGGAATACTGTAAGTATGTTATATATAAGTTAAATTTATATTTTTCTGATAGTTGGACACTCACCAGGTAATTGTCATAATCATTTGATATGTGCAAGTGTATATATACTTTATTTTCGAATTTTCTTTATTGAAGTCGAATATTTTTATACAAGTTGCAAATTTAAATAGCTTCTCCTTTATAAATCTCTATTGATTGAGAGTTAAATTTTTTTGCAACGTTAGATTGAATAAAATTAAAACAAAATCAATCTTGATGCCCAGTTATTAATACAATAAACAACTATCAGAGCTTCAAACAAAGCTATTACAGTAGAGCACCTGTTCTACATTATATTATCTATAGTATTGGGGACACAAGCCCGGATAATTTAAAAACACGGTTGATCTAATCGTAAGTTTTTATTAATTTAAAAATACAAAAATATTTGTAAAAACGCATAACGAATATTTTACTATCGTTATAAAGTTAAAATAGACAGTGTCAGTGTTATCTTGTATTATACAATTGGCATAATGTGAATCGGTTAAATATGAACAAATTTTAAAATATATTTTTCAGAATACAAATCTTAGCAGTCTGTTTTGATTTTGCATATAATTCATTTGATTGATTGCACTATATCTTACAGTTTACTATGTTCTGCTGATTTCATAAAATTGTTTATACTATAAAATTCCAAAATGCTGTGTCGGATTATAAATAAGTGTGATAATTGATTTTTACAGCTAATAAGACATTATTTTTTTATATTTATTTTACACAGTTGTTAATTTTCCACAAATATATTTATATAAAATTATTGATTGACTAGGTATAATGGGGACTACTTATTTATACAGGGATCCTTTGCTGTTCACGGGGCTTACTTTCCACCAATACGCCGTGACTAAAAAGACTTAGTTTCCATTTAAATGGGGATTTGTATGCACAAATGATCTTGACTTTATGTTTTTTGTTTTTATGTTTTTGTTAAGGGTTTTGGGTAAATTAAAATATAAATTAACTTATTTGAGCACTATTTACTACAGGATCAAAGATTATTTAAAATCGTAATTACACTTTCAAACGTGTATGACATGTACCCCACGCTAAAAACTTTCGTTCAAAGTGTAACACATTTCACCAGTATCCATTTAATAACATGATCTCTATAAAAATATATTCATGCTTGAATTATGAATTATGGGCCTGAATTGTTAAGAAAACATATCGACTAGAAAGGATAAAAGCACATAACCCACACGGAACAAATTTTGCAAGAGACACAAAAAAGTCTAATGATTTTGAGCTAAAGATAAAATAATAATTAAATATACAACCTCGAAGTGTATGAAGATAAAAATTATTGTTTTATTTACTCAATCTGATATTAGTTTAATAAGTTATTTAAGAATGGAAGTTTTGCAAATTTCAGATGCTTTCCTTTTTACGAACATAAAAGTTAAGTTTAGATACTAATTCAGGTTATTGTGTGTATTAAGTTGTATACATAGTGAAAACTGAAAAAAACTTGAGGGTTATGTTCTTTTTCTTTTCTACAGTCGAGATTCTGCAAGAATGCGAGTAGACTAATAGATTAAAAAACTTGGATTTGATATTTGTTCTTTTCAATGGGCTAATGAAACATCTGCATAAATGACTTATTACTTTGAGCTGAATAATATATAATATATTGAACAATTGGTAATTGTAAGGAATAGTTTGTTTTAAAATTAACTCAAGTCACAAATTTGAATAAATAATGTAGTTTTATTATATTTTCGTATATTTAATATAAAAATTGCTATGGTTAATACAAGAATTTGATATATTATTAATAACAAAAAAAATGGACAAAATTTAGATTAGTCGACAAAGTTATGTGGATTGGTTGTAATGTTTGTGTTTATGATTGCAAGTATAAAAAAAACTGAGAATTTACAATATGTGATTTATTATTTTTTGTAGAAAATAGATTGTTTTAAATTGTATGTTTTTATTGTGTTGCATTGGAAATGTTGTAAAATAGCTTAAATTAAACTGGCACCGTAAAAGCATACTTTTTTATTTCATAAGCGTGTAATATAATGTAATACATTTGGTGATTGTTTATACTGTTTATTCAACTTTATATTAAATATTTATTATTTCTAAATAAATAATGTTAATCAAATTTATTTGTTTCATTTCAAAATCTTGTCATCTGTGAAACTGACTGAAAAAATTCATTAGGTTGGAATGTTGTTCAACTGAAATGGAAATTTACTTCAGACCAATACTGAAGAATAGAAATAAGTTGAGAGTTAAGTCTGAATTTGTTTATTTTATTTATGCCAAGCTAAAATATTATATGGATCAATATGATTATTTCTTCTTGTTCTATAGAAATCAGAAAGTATTGATTATTCGAGGCATATTGTGATAGTCTCTACTTGGGTGTGAACATGAATAAAGAAAAACAGAAAGCTTTTATTTTGTTAAAGTTATTTTGGTTTACATAGCTTTTTTTCACCATATTAAATATGAGACATCCTATTGCAGTGTGAAAATATCCAGCCAAAAAATGAAATACAGTGTTACCTCGAGATACAAATTTAATTCGTTCTGTTACCTTGCTCGTATGTCAATTTGCTCTTATCTCAAAGGAATTTTCCCCATTGAAATGTCATTAGTCCGTTCCAGCCCTCAAAATGTTCTTGTTACGTGTTTTTGATTAAGAAAAATCTATTTATAAATGACAAATATTGTATAAAATCATGATAAAAGAGAATGTAAAGAAATAAACTGGTTTTTAAAAGTGTATTTGTATTTTGATGCAACTTACACACAACTTAAATGCTACTGTATGCTTAATTTTAGTCACTGCTTTTCTCTTCATTGGTCTGCCTTTTTCGGCGGATTCAAAAAAAAAACCTGTCCAAAGAGGTTTGTTTCTTCCTCCCTTTCGGAATACTCCGGAGCTTAGAAATTATTGTAACGCCCTTAGCTGGCCTTATATCCTTTATCGACTCTTTCTGTTTAAGCACAGTGCATATCATTGAAATACTACGCCCATACTGCCTCGCCAAGTCAGCTTCTTGCACATCTTGCTCATTTTTTTCTATGATTTCACACTTTAATTCAATAGACATCATCTTCTTCTGAGCACTGACCTTTCCACTCACTTTCTTCGGACCCATGGTTATAAAAAGAAATGTGCTTTTCGCTGCTTCGACAGCGAGGTAAATAAGCACACTGGAGGGATGCGTTAGATAATGCGAGACCCGCGAGGCGTAGTAAACTGGTGGGTCGTGTGCAGCCGGCCATTCCTCGTATTTCAAAGCAAAACTTCGCTCGCTCGACGGCTCGTATCTCAAATATCTTGTATGTTAGGGCACTCATATCTCAAGGTACCACTGCATACGAATCCCTGCAATGCTATTTTTTCAAGAGAGTTGGTTGACCTATTGGGAATCCATTCCATCTCTAGATTTTTTTAAATCCAGCAGTTGTAAGAAATAATACCCACACTTTCTAGCTTTGAACCAAGCACACTTACCTCTTGGTTACTAAGGAGACAAAAGAGAACTCAGAAAGTACTGTAGTGTTTTATATCGTCACTCCAGAATCAGTTTGTCGCATATATTTTAAATTAATTTTACAAGAAACGAAACAGAACTTAACATACATATGTCACAATGCTAAGATTCAGATCAACACTTTTTCAATCTGTTAATAAAACTTTTAAAGATGATAGACTAAGTTTAATGGATTTAGGTAAAATAGAAACTGCATTAATATCTGTATTTCTTATTTGACAAATAAATTCAATGGAATGGTAAGTGTGTGGATGTGTTATTTCAATTGTATTTTTTATAATTATATTATATACTATAATATCTTTTCTATATTGCTTCTGGAGCAGACATATTTTGGTAAAAATACGATACATACGTCATTTTTAGAAATTGTTTTCCATTGTATTGACTCTATATCTCAGTATGATGCATTCAATTCATTAATTTTTTTAAATATTCTAAGTGAATTGTAAATGGACATGTCATCAGAATGAAAATATTTATAAGTAAGAGAAATACGTCAAAATATAATCAATATTATTTTATTTATAAAACTTTTATCACAAGTAAATATCATAATGCATCATTCCCAAATAGACTGGTGGTAGCACGGCTGGTCAAATATTAATTTCTTGGGCTGCGGCTGCTCTGATATGTCATGGTGGTGGAGTAACTTGAAAATGCCTGTGCCAATAGCAGCTGGGATTCCCATGATGATGGATTCGGATACGCCCTCAATTGCATCAGCTTGTCCGTAATATGCTGCATCGAATAAATGGTCAGCTGTTTTTTCAAACTGAAAATATTACACAAATACATTTTTATTGAAATGCTGAGACCTCAAGAAACAAAATGAAAGATAATCCAAATAAAAAGTTTTCAACAGTAGCTGTATACACATTCTATCAAAAGGAATAAACTAAAAGTGCCAAAATTGTGTCTAAATTTAGCTTTTAATTTTGAAAAACAGATGCCCTGGGAAATTTGCGACCATGAAAAAGGGTTTCCACCCAATTAATTTTACCGGTTTTTCTTAAATAAATATTCAGCAATTAAAACACTAGTTTAAGTATTCATCCAGTTGATTGAAGATTGTGCCTATTTAATGTTTTTGACTTTGGCCCAAAATCAATACATAAACGTTTTCTTGTGCCTCCTGTAAAATTTGTTTTGCATGGGTTACGTCTTTTTTCCTTTCAACAGTCAATATAGATAAATAATATGTGGTGTATTTATATATTCTAAAAACTGATTGAACGCTTCAAATAAAACTTGCATTGTATTACAATATTACGAAGATAATCGCTTTTAATGATATTCTGTAGATTTTACAATTTTTTTATATTCTTAAACATATTAATATCTTACTGATGCAAGATTTAAGACGGATTCTTTCATCCTGGCAAGACCATATCGAGTGATTCCAAGAACTTCTCCTCGAGCTGTCATCTGGCCAGCAAGCAGCATGATGTGGCGGTAGTCTACTGACATGCCGTGCCCTTCCATCACTTCTTTTATCTCGTGCATAATTGTTGTCTTAGCTGCTTCTACACCCAGAGTTTGATAAACCTGAAAACCCGCAAGTTAATATTTTGTATCTAAAAGCATTATGAAAAGGAAATTTATAATAATTTACTAACATTCCAAGAAAATATTGTAATACAGATGTGTTTTAGCAGCCGTAATCCAAGATTGTGTGTCTATTTTTTAGTATACATTGAGCACATTTAAAATTTGAGTTATATACATTAAACAATGTTGTAACAACACAGCACCCAATATGTTCTGTTGCTCGCTCTTCCAAGATGCAATTTTTTTTTCATACTAAAAGAAAACAAACATTTGACAGAATGTTGACTTTTTCGTGATATACAAGAACAAGAATATAAGAATTTAAATTTTTTTTAACATCTAGATTAAATTTCAATTATCTACAAAATAATTCGCTAACAAAATAGCCTAAAACCTTTGATGAGTAAACTTACTTCCCAAATATTATTGGATGTTGTTTTATTTCCATTCACGCCATATGTTGCCATCACATCCCTGAGACCATCCCCTTCAACGCACAATTTGTAACTGTAACAAAAAAATTGATTGTAGAATTATTTTTTTCAAGAAATTGAAATATCTGATTTTTAACAAATCATTACAGACCAGTTATTTAGTTAAAAGTTTTCTTGCTTATAACAATTACAATATGAAAAGTTGGGTAAAATCTTGGTAAACGATGTATGTATAATATAAACTCTGTAAAAGAAAATGGATGTAACCTACACAGACTAAATTTTACAGAAGACACAAAAAATGTATATTTAATGATTTTAGGGCAAAGTCAAATTATCAAAAGACACAACCTTGAAATGCATGAAGATTAAAATCAGTGTTTTATTTACGCAATCTCATATTCTTTTAATAAGTTATTTAAGAAAAACCAATAAAAATGATGTGGTGGAAGTCCTTTTTCTTAGTTGCAAATTTCACTACCCTTCCTTTTGTCAAATGTGAAAGCTAAATTTAGATTCAGCATTTTCAGTTAACATTCTTTTGATAGAATATGTATTAAGTTGTATACATTGTGATTATCGTAAAAATCTATTATGAAAAAACTCAGGGTTGTGTCCTTTTTCGTTTTCATAGTCGTATAAAAATGGAAATCTTTATTGTTTGAAAGTGACATGCAGAGCATATGCCAATTTAGACATTATTAAAAACAGAAGATAGTCTCTTGGTTTGAAGTGAGTTCTATTCTTAAAATTCATTCTGAATAAAACTTAAATAAACTGCGTGATAATTACTTCAGATTGACATAAAACAAATGTGATCAATTACAAAATATTCTTACTCTACGCTACTAACCTTAGAGGAGTTTTTGTATCATCACATGCTATTACAGCTCTCGAAACCTGATTCAGCCCTTTAACGACCACTTTGGGCACTTGCTGCGCCAATAACTGGAGGCCGAAATTAAGACAGAGACCATATTTGTTTTTGTCTGGATAAACTTTCAGAAGATACTCTCCGACCACGACCACATTATTGGGTTTCAGCTTAAGCTTCGACGTGCAAAGCCTACAAAATTAAAAAAAATCAATACTATTACATAATATAATAGAAAATAGAAGATTTATGGTATGATATTGGCTGTCAATTTCACATTATCCGAAGAGGCTGATAAACCATAATAAAAAAAATTATTCCCATAATTTCAAAATAATTATTCTATGTAGGAGACTTACGCATATCTGATGGTTTCCGAATTAACCTCTAAGCTGAGAAGTCTAATCCTTTCCGAATCGAGTCGAATAAACAAGAAGCAGTCATCCGACAAGCATACTTCTTCAATATATGAGGTAATCTGTAAGTAAAATTTGTTGAAGACTTAATATTTATGTGTGTGTGACTTACCGCATTCTAAGCCTCGAGAACAGATGCATGGGGCGGATTTTGGGGATATGACTTTCAAAACGAGGAGATAAGAGAAAGGACCGTGCAGCCACTAATCACTGTCAAATTGAAGCTGTAACGGTATAATTGGCTTGATGACAAATTTTGGATGCCTTAAAAAAGTCTTAACCTGATCTCACTATTCTTTAAACTGACCGGTTCTCAGCGTCCTGAAAGGCAGCTAAGTACTATCAGTAAAATGTATTCGGCGGAGTTAAGGGATGGAGGTATAACCTGAAGGCACAAAAATGTGGTATTCATATACTCCACTTAGGGGGCGAATATAGAAGAAGGAGTGAACTCCACATCAATTCGCAAGAATTGTTCATCAGACAATAAATTATTTTACACAATGGGCATCCAGTTCGGTATTTTCTGATTTTTTTAAATCCGGCAGATGTGGGAATCAAACCCACATTTCCCAGATGCGAGGCATATACACTAACCTCTAGGCTTCCAGATTTTATTACATTTTACATATTTGCACGTTAAGTTTTAAATCTAGATTTATACCTCTCCGAGTGTAGTCTTCTCAATTCTTCCCTTAACCTTCCTGGCAAACTCTTGATCGAAAGGTTTGCTCAATTCGGCAGTTATAATAGGGGTAGAGATATTTTTACTGGCATTGATGATCTCCTTTATACGTGGAACACCCTGCGTGATGTTCATGGATGCTACACCAGCAAAATGGAAAGTCTTCAAAGTCATTTGTGTACCAGGCTCACCAATACTCTAAAGGACAAATACAATTGAATTTCACAAAAAAAATAAGCAATTTTCTGGAATTGACTCTAAAAAAAAACACAAATGTTTAAAAGAATAAAGAGTATTCCTTCAGCTGTAAAGAATAAAATTCAGCTAAAAAAATATAAGAACACTAAATATTGATTAATTAATTTCAAGCTGGTCTTAATATTCTGTATGTTTCGCTCGTATTTAAAAAACTTTAAGATACCAAAAAAAACCCATGCTCCAAATAGTGACCCATATTAATTTTTATATTTACCTGTGCCGCTAATGCTCCAACAGCTGTCCCAGGTTCAATGACACTTCTCATGTATTTATTCTTACACGTAGTAAGAAACACAACCACCTGTGTTACAGTAAGTCTTTCTAGCTCCATCGCTATCACGCCACAGTTGAGATATTTCCGCCTTAAAGTTGTCACTTTTGCAGCTACAGTGCGGAGAAAATTCCTAAACATATAATAATTAACAATAATTTTATTGTAAAATGGTTACATAATAGACGATACCAAAATTTATTTGATAATTAGTCGTTATTGGGCTATAATAAGACAAACCTAACAGTACCGCAAATGTAAACCAAATTTCTACACCATTCTCATGTTGTACAATAAATAGTTTGAAATAATAGTAGAGTACAGTGGTACCTTGAATCACGAGTTTAATTTGTTCCATGACAGAGCTCATAACTCAAATTACTCTTATATCAAGTCAATTTTACCTATTGAAATAAATTGAAATGCCAATAATCCATTCTGGACCCGCAAAATACACAAATAAAGTGACAATGTTCCTGGAAGTGTAAGGTGAATGTACTAAAGTTTAATAACAACATAATGCTTACAAAAGCTCCATTCTAAATTCGGGACTGCAACTTTTGAAGTCATCCATCTCGAGGGTTTCTTCAGCTGCAGCAATTATCGCATCTCCATTGAGTGACTCTTCTTCTCTAAAACATTATTACAATCAATTAACTCAACAAGAGTAAATATTAATAAGGATTATTTTGCCAAATTTAGAAAAAATCACCTATTTGTGTCTTGAGAAATGTAAGTATGAACAGTTATTTTACAAACAAAACAGTGGAATATCATATGTTTGTGTCAATAAATCACTGGCTTTGGGTGGATCACGGAAAACTTTCCAAGCCCTATTGTGTCTAACAATATGAACTATAGTATTATATAAAAGCAAGTCTGAAATATGATAAAAAAAAACAATGTGTTTGCTAACCTTGAAGGACACTTGGCCCTGATATCGTTGAGAACTCTGGGAAAATCCACCGGCCTATCCTTCGCCTCCATGTAAGATGGATCCAGTCCATCACTTCCGTATTTAAATTCTACAACTTCTCCCACAGCATTTCTTACTGTCATATCATAATGAAGAACAAGATCTTCCAAAGACTGTAAATAAAGAAAACAATAAAAGAATTTTTTACATGCAGTATGACTTTTAATTTACTAGACTCAAATTAACTTAGGAAACCTAAAAGAAGAAAAATCAATAATAATATTTTTCTTAGTTTGGTGGTATTGTACATTGAATGGAATATTGGTGTCAATAACTGAGTCGTAAAGTTTCTATACACCATAAGTCCTTTGGAAAATGTTGGTAAATATGATTTATTTTGTTTGTTACTTCTACATACAACAATTCATTGATTGTATTTATGGCCGTTGAGAACTGGACCTTTTATTATTATGTAAAGTAACTGCTAGGATAAAACTTCATTAGTTTGATTTAGAAGAAAAGAGGACTCTAAGTATATAGGATCAAATGGAGAGAATTGTTGCTAGAAAATTTGATCTGCACCGTAACAATAACAATATACCAACCTTAACAAGTCGTCTTTGCAGATACCCAGTCTCGGCAGTTTTTACAGCTGTGTCAACAAGACCTTCTCGCCCTCCCATTGTATGGAAGAAAAATTCAGTCGGAGTCAGACCTGAATAGAAACTATTTTCCACAAAACCACGGGCTGCAGGAATTTTGGCTGGAATGAAATAATGAGGGAAAATAGATGAATAACTCTCACTTTCACATTTGAAATACCAATTTATTTCTAAGTTTTGACAATTGGAACATGTTCAAGATAAACTATTAATATGCCCTCATATTCAATCTAAATGCACAGTATCTTGATTTTTTAATTGATTCATCATTTTTATTTAGTTATTTAAATTGTATAAAAACACTTGCACAGTCCTGTTTTAAATTTTATACTTACAGTGTCTTTCAAAATGAGGCAAGGATCGATCTTCAAATCCATTAGGAACTCTTTTGCCGTTGAGGGCTTGCTGCCCAACACAAGCAATCATCTGGGAGATATTAATATTAGAACCTGTAAGAAAGAAGTGTGTGTAAGAAAAGCAATTTAGCTTATAGTTATGCGAAATATTAAACTTCTAAAGTAAAACCCAGTAAAGCCAGGAGTAAATTTGGGGACATCATGTTGACTCCTGCATTGTTCTTATTTCTCAGTTGATTTCAAGAACTTGCAAGTTTCTTGCATACTTACATAGGTTAGTATAACATATAATAGATAACTAATTAAGTTGTTCAATTATAGTGGTACATTTCGCCTCAATTAAACATATGATTGGTTTTTACTACTTTTCATACTTAATGCAAATCATGTGTATTGAATTAATAACACAGTATTTTACACTTCCACAATATATGTATAAATATCAATTGAATTTACTAAGACATTTATAACTGTCATAATCGTGAAATATTGTAATTGTGTAACATATCCTTAGCACCTACCCTTCGAGCCGCTCTGTGCCATGATAAGTGGCGCATTTGTAGGGTGCAGCTCTCTGAAGCAAGCTTTTGCTGCCAACTCTCGGATGCTGGACAGCTCACTCAGCATTACTGCCTCAAGAGTCTGCTCCAGTGTGCAACCCGGCTGGCTTTGCAGGGTACCACTTTCCATTTCAGCAATATAATCATCGCACTTGGCATAACTGAAAGATATAGATTTTTTAATACTTCCACTCACAATCCATTTTAATCTGATTTTAATTTGTGATAGCTAGTAGATAGTATATGAAAGACAGAAGAGAGAAAAAAAGCTAAACATTGCAAAGACAATGAATTGTTTTGAATACAAAAGCAATTTAAAAACAACAATATTGGATTTTGTAATATTTGATATTATGCTTTGAGAGACATTGATTGTCATAATATGAAATAAATTACCCTGCTTCAAGGAGTTTATTTTTAGCTTCTATCAACTGCTTTCCAGGAGTAACGTCTATAATTCCAAAGCTGAAACCTCGATTCATCATGAAGTATGAAGCCATTCGTGCCAACCTTAAAGATAAAAATAAAAAAATGTTATTTCTTCTCGGTAAACATAAAGTATCACCGATCAAATGGGTAAAAATGTAGCTGATTTGTGATTGTAAGAATTTTGGAGTACATTTTTCATAAATCTAGTTTTTTTTTGAAACCATCAACTATCTAAATGTATTTAATATACCGTTTTTCCCCGAAAATAAGCCCTAATATGATTATAATGAATGGCTTATTTGATATAAAATCTGTTATTTAGTACTGTATGTAATGTATGTACTGTTGTACTATAAAATAAATAAGAAAACAGATTATCATAGAGACATACCTCCACATTCCTTTGACAGCATGGTCTTCACCCCAATCTCTCAAAAGTATATAAAATATGCTACTCTTTGTACCAGAACCTAGTGTACTTTTATCCATTGATCCACAGAGCAATTCTGAATTCCTTATTACCACATCTGAAGTCAGAAGAAATCATTGACAATATTATTAAAGAAATCTATACTTCTAATAATGATGTAAGCATAGATATAAGAGCTATATTTAGGGTAAATTTATTATACAAGTAATTATTGGAAAATAGAAAATTGTTACTTACATGAATCTTGGACGCACATATCTAAATTTGAAGTATAATTTTTCCCTTTTGTTAGTAAATTGACTTTGATTTCACATGCTTTGTTCGGTTTCATAATTAAACTGAAAAAATATTAATTAACGACATTGAGCTTGCAATAACAGGTTTTAAAAAGTATGTTGATTAGTGTTTTATTTGACTAATATTAAATAATGTATGTTACTGATGAATCTACCACCATTGTGATAATTAATTTGGTCTGTCACCTCAGTGGCCAAATTGGTAAGTATTATATACATGAGCAATTTTAGAATTTAAAAACTCGAATCTTGCTGCCCATTGGGCTAATCAATTGGGTAACAAAAAATCTTGGTCTAAAACAGCTAATCACGATAAGTATTCACATTGTGGTGACCCATACACTCCACATTCACAGGGAAAATTGTTTAAAAAAAACGGTTTAAACAGTAGACTGAGATTTCAAAAAAATGCATTTCAATTTCAAGTCTTATCTGTAGCATTATACAACAATGTTAATTTTGATCGGAATATGACAATAGGGTCTTATTTTTATGAATGTGGAAATAATGATTTAACAGTTATTATCCAGTTGACCTACACATATAATATTTCGTAATGTATTTAAAATATAATTTTATAACAACTAAAATAGCTACCATAAATATTTTTGAATCTTAATTTATTGTAAAACCAAATTCGTTATAATTCATTGAATGCTAATGGGATAAAATTATATGTCTAAAAAGAAAATGTAGATTGTATTTGAATCTATCATTATAAACAATGTGTTACCTAAATATCTGTTTCCCGCTCCATAATATTCTAGGTTTTAATATACACGGAATGGGTAACTCAATCTTAATGGCAGCATCATCAGCAGCTAAGAGACAAGCTGCCAGTTGGCAAGCCTGCTCTTTTGCAAAAAAGCAATCCCTTTGGGTCATTAAATATCCTCCTGTTATAAAATCCTGGGTCGCCGCAATTAATAATTCTCCATTTCGGGGTGTAACCAAGTTTGATTTATTCTATAAAAAAAAAAATGTAAATTCAATTTATCTCCGTATTGTGTGTTATAATTGAATAATACAACACAGTTTAGAATCGTAAAAATGTTTTTAGAATACAGTCCAAGAAAACCAAATGTACAAACTAGCTGTGAAGTCATATTTTCGAAAACCAAATAATATTGTAATTATATTCGTATTGACACTCAACCTTTTAAATAATATAGGCCCGATAATGTTTATATTTATTTGAACAGATTACATTTTATTTAGAGCTGCCCCCTCAAAGCAAGTTAAAAAAAAGCTGTGATATATGGATGAATATTGTGCAATATGCCATAGACTAAAATTTAGTTAAATAAAGTTAAATAAATATTCATAGTAAGATATTATTTTTTTTGCAATTTTCCATGAATAGGGAATCATAATTATAGATTATAATTTAATGTGCAAGTGTGGTACCTTAAAAATCAAATATTAAATTCTAAATGAATAATCCAAACAAAACAAATTAACCCTTGATTGAACTAAAAGTTGACTACACACGAAAGACTATATGGAAAGAGCACTGATATAGTAATCAAACTTCCATACAGCTCATATAACTACTACACGAAAAAGAAGAGAAATAAATAACAATTTAACATTATTTACCCCCATTAGAATTAAAGCTTCAGCCCGGGCTTCCTCTGTTTGTGGAAGATGAAGATTCATTTCATCACAATCAAAGTCGGCGTT
>JAGVSQ010000142.1:32302-51376 GCA_022683975.1 Rhyacophila evoluta
TTTCTCTCCTCCCAAAATGTCGGATACCTTGGATGATATATTCTTTTTGAATCCCACCAATCGTATGCTGATAGACAAATCCAATTACATTTCATCACCATCAAAGTCGGCGTTATAGGGAGTACAGACGCATTCATTAAACCTAGAATCAGTATTCAATGATAAACTCATATTCGTTTGATTGCTGACAGTTAAATGTCTTCAGACACTTAAATAGTTAAATCATTCATACTTAGACATGGGTTTTGTGTTAACATGAATGAAAGAAACTCTACAAGTAATGTAATAATTAATCTAGAATTAGCCAGCATTTGGCAATGTTAAAGTTTCAAGTTTTAAAGTCATAGTTTAATAATAACAGTGGTTGATGTTTATTGTTTGATTAGGTCAGCTTGATGTTTAAGAGATTCAATTTACATACAAGAAGGATAGTTTATATGTTATTAAAAGAAATTCTCACTATTGCCTATTTCTAATTTAGTACTATTGCAACCACATACAAACATTGGTATTATAAAACCCACCTGAATGTTCTCTGTGGTTGAACTTTTGCTTTGTGACACATAATAGACAATTTGTGCAATGACGGCTGCCTATTGAAGAGGACTACATCGTTATCAACTAGATGTCTTTCCACCACATCACCACTCTGCAAAATCAATTTCAATGAGTTAGTTCCAGAAATATACATTGATTCATAAAATCGATCTAAATCTATCATCGTACCTGCCGACTTTAGAAATATTAATCGGCTTTCAAATACCATAATAACTGTACTGCCCTGCTAACTAAAAACACAATATTTTGTGTCTAATTCCCTATGTGGAAATTGTGTTTTAATTAGCAGGGCAGTATAACGACGAGTAAAAATGTTTCTAAATATATAAAACACTTCGATGGATTAGCAATGTCTAGTATGTTTTACTATAGGTCCAACAAATACATTTTCTGATTGATGCACCGTGTATTCTTATTTCACAGATCTGTCTTCAATACAGTCAGATCTCTTTTTATGCGTATCTTTTTTAAACTGCACATATTTCCGCAATTTAAGCTAAAAAATTATATGTCTAGATATCACAAACTGTACAAAACAATATTATAATTATAAATTACATTGTCAAAGGAAAAAAATCAGATCAAAACGATGATAAAGTTGCTGCTGATTCTGTTCATATCGCTGCCTTTGTCATGAGATCTGGTGCGTGTACAATCTTTTCTAGTGGTGAAAATGATGTGACACATAGTGACAATAATTATAGTGAAAAAATGAAAAGGATCCATTACATTTCAATAAAACTGAATGCATAATTTTTAAAAGCTGATTTTAAGTTTTATTTGTTGTCCTTAACTTTTCAACATAAATCAAGTTTCGATTCAATCAATTCATTTTTTGTAAGATTCTTTTGTACGTGGAACATATTTACTACATTAAAGAGACTCAATGATATTTTAATATGGGTGAGTCAAGATTTAAATTCAGCAAATATAGCTATATAGATAAGACAGAAAGTGTGCGTTGATACATCTAAGTATATCCAAATTATCAATTCAATCAATAAGATATACCTTTAATTCTTGGGCCACTTTTTCGCGGTTACCATACTTGAGGAATTTCTTGAATGCGGAACCTCTTTGCTGAACATAATTGGCTCCGGGATGCTTATCAGGTCCATTGCAGACGAGGGTGCGTAACCATTGTAAGTTAGCAGGGAATACTTTCTCAGGATATGTTAGAATCTTGGCTACATGAACAGGGACTCCGACCTGAGACAAATGAGATATATGTATTTTCTAATTACCTTAAATTGTAATTTCTAGCACCACAAAGCTACCAAAAGTTACATTTACAGTTACAGTTAATACTGCTGGTCTATTCTTTTATAATAAAATTTTAATAAAAACAAGTATATTAAGATACCTTCCAAATAGGGTAAATTTCATGTACACTGCCAGAAATCAAATTAATATTGCAATATACCATTTTTTGTGATGTATGGTTTAATATTGTCGACAGATATTCTTACTTGTTGAATTTGAAGATTAGGATCAGGCGAAATAACAGTTCTGCTTGAGAAATCAACTCTTTTTCCAGATAAGTTTCCTCTAAATCGTCCTTGTTTACCCTTCAACCGTTGGACCAATCCACGGCCAGGTTTTTTGGGCTGCGGAATAAACAAAACAAATAATTTTAGTTCATTTCTGAAACTGCGATTCTTCATTATCCAAAATTTACATCCATTTAAAAGTACCTAAATACTAACCTGCATGGCAATTGGTATTCCAGACATTTCACTGTTAATATAAAGAGCACAATGCAATTGTAAATAGTCCCAATCTTCCTGAATAAGTTCAATCTTTCCTCCACTTGACATGTGCTTCTGTATAACATCATTTATCATCAATATCTCCGTCTGCTTCATTGTAAGATCATCTTCATTCCTGGAGAACGCAATATTGTATGAAATCTTATATGGAAGAAATCGTTTGATATTATTTCAAATATGATTCACATCAAATAAAGAAATGGAAAAACAAAAATGTGCAAAAATCAAAAAAGTTGGAATACTAAGAAAATTAATGTAGAAAGAAGCTATTTACTGATCAATTTTTAAGATTTTTAAACAAATACAAGACATAAAAATAAAATATATTTATATAATCAGATAAATGAACACATTGTGCATGATTTTTTTAATTATAATTTCTGGCACGATTGTTTTACAATAAAAAATTTGACTCACGTTCCAGGTTTTAATTCTGACACCACACTAGGACGAATGCAGACCGGTGGAACAGGTAGTCTGGTGAGGATGAGATCCTCAGGCCTTGAACGGGCACTATTCATCCCTAGTAATGGAACATCACATTCAGGAATCCGTCGAAGAAGTTTTAAAACCTGTTGAAAAATTCAATTTAACTTATTCAATATTATACAGATGTATATATAGTAGTTGAAAAAAGTATTAATTATTAAAAACACATAAAATACGAAAATACACTGTTTTTTAAAACCTTGTTATAAGATACTTACATGTAATGGATTCATATCGATTAGCAAGGCACTATTGATCATCGATGATATTTCTCTATTAGATTCCTTAGCTTCGTAAAAGTCTCCGAGTACCTTGCAAACCATGGGATCAGTGACTTTTTTACTTCTATATTTATCATGGACAATTTTCAATATTCCAGCAGGACTTTTTTTTACCATCCCATTAATGACATCGCAATGTGGACATTTAGTAACTTTTTTTGCCTTTTTGAGAATTTGGGCTCTGAGTGACTTTTTTGTTAGATATGAAAGTTGTGGGTTTAGCAAACGTTTTCTTAATACAGCCTTTTCTCCGTTATTTAATAGGACACGCGCACATTCCTACAAAAAAAGTATATTATTAACCGTAAAATTGCAATAAAAATTGAAATACACATATAAACAAAACCATTAATCTTAAAGAAAACAAAACTAGCACAATAATATATTAGATATTTGTTGATTCTTCAGGAAAACTTTAAATAAAAATAATTTTCAATATCAACTCAAAACAATTATCAATCTCCTACTTTCTCACTTTTTTTGTTTTTATATTTATTTAATCTACCTTGCACAGTTGGACAACTTAGCTATGTTTTCTAACCGGCATACTGGATACCCTGCAAGTATCAACAATTTTAGTGAATTAACCAAAAATGGTTATACCTACCGACATTTAAATGTGCAACAGTACTGATTCTCAGGTAATTCTGTTCATTTCAATTATAATAAGTGATATTGTATTGTTTGCAAATTCTTATAAACAGAAATAACATAACTTTTCTGGAATCCATGATTTTATTTAAGGAAGGAAAGAAGATCTCACACTTTCACCCCCTGCTAGTTTCATACTGATGCAGATATAGGAGGAAATAAAAGATTACTACAACATTAATGTCATTTTGTGAAATTTATCAACTAATAATTTGAAGAGTAAACAGTGGATTGTTAAACCAAACGTTGCACCTTATTGACTAATTTCCAACACAGGAACTCATATAGATTATTTTCCATTCTGTTTAGTCATCAAAGTTGCAATCTACAACCAAAATGTGTAACAAACATAAAGGCGTACTCACTTTACAAATAGTTTGGAGTATATTTATGATGGCTCTAAAATATCCCACGTGGAAAACAGGCAGGACAAGTTCAAGGTATCCGTAATGGCCGACACATTCACTAAGGCCTCGGCCACATGTTTGACAATTTGCATCTTTCTGGTTTGTACCCTGTTAATAAAATATGAAGAAAAAAAAAATAATAAAAAAACACATGACACAATGATTAAACAGGAATTATTTTGATAAACAACCTCACTCCCAAGAATCAACGCAAAGATCTATTTTCTCTCTCATTAAAAGGTTTTTATTCATAACATGTCTTCATTGGGTACCATGATTTGACAACATCAGTACCATTAAAATGCATGCGACAAACAGCATTTTATTTTGATCGTATTGATATTGATTAGGGTAAATGAATATCATGTCTACTTTTTTTAGTAAAGAATTGAAATTTAATAAATTGAATACTACATAGTTTTATTTCTGTGTTCGTCAGTTCCCAAAATATGAAGTGTTTATCCTTTGTGTACAGCATTCCAAAAATCGACGCAGACTTGGCAAACCTTATTGGTAATAACAAGATCTGCATCATGCCCATCCGCAGTTGAAATCTCAAACTATGCAAGTGGATGTGTGAATAGCGCTGCCAACTTAATCATGTATTTGAGAAAAGTTCTGTGACTAGCTTAGTAAGTACCTCGTAATCAGGAAATAATCAGTCTTAGAAATAATATTGAAAATTTTGGTGGCTGGGAATCTAAATATTTACCATCCTTCTATCCAAAACTCCGTACATGGCAGGAGTACGCTGTCCATCTTGTGCGTAAAGGTTTCTGGTGACAACGTGTAAATGCGCCTGCTGTTGAATATTTGCCGCACTATCTACTCCAAACGTAACATGTGATCTAAAAATCAACAAATTGACTCTATGTTAGTTATCTTAACAGTATTCCGATTTGTAAATATAACCTCAAAGAAAACTGTAATAAATATAATGCATATTAGTTAATTGTCTCAATTTTGAAAGATTCGTTCGATTATTTACATTTTTCTGGCGACGTCTGTCTCTCTGTACTGTTCTTTAGGCATGTTTGCATAGTCAAATGTCACAATTCACAATACAAAAGGTAAAAGGCAACATGCCGCCGGCGAATACGTTGTCAACTTTTCTCTAGCTGTCAAATTATTTCATCATGGAAAAAACTAAAATAGCTTAAAATTGTCTATGATGTATAAAAATATAAATGATGACACATAAAAAATCTAAGCAAAAATAATTAATTCAAAATAAGATAAATTAGCACATCCATTGTCTCCCCATTAGCGTAGAGGTTAGCGTACGTGCCTCGTATCCGGGGAATGCGAGCTCGATTCCCACATCTGCCAGATTTGGTTTGAGAAACATTTAACAACCAATTTTTGTAAAAAATAATCTACCAAGATATTTCATTTCTAAAATAGACACATCTCCTCACACTGTATAGGTCCACATGCTCCACTTCTCCACTTTTAAAGCGAACATTTTTTTAAAAAACACTTTTAATGTTTCTGAGTTTTATTGTTTCTTAGTATATTTAATAAAAAAAGAAAAAGAAAGCTGGTGGACTCTTTGATTCATCTGGCTGAATGATGGTGATGTTTTTAGACTATCTATAATTTTATGACTGGTTATAGATGAGAATTAATTTTTTTAATTTCTTTTTATAATTATTATTATTGAGTGATAACTAACGTTTATGAGAAAATATTTAGTTGAGATAAATCTCTATAAATAAGAAAAGCCATTTATAGTTTACCTTTATATAATATTTATAATCAATTTATTTATTATTCCAATAGAAAATTTAGGGAAAATACGCAGTGGCAAAGAATAAACATGCAATACGATTTTTGTCTATGTTTTATCTCTTGTCTTTTAGTATTCATATGAACTTTGTGGTTATTTAGCTGTCTGGTTCCCACCGGTGGCGATGAGAAATACCGAATTATATGATAATTAATATCAATTTTGAACGTATAAGTTCGAGATAATAAACTTATAAAACATTGTTTTTCGTCATGTATAGTTTTTCCCTATCCTAGTAAGAGTTTACTTGGATTATAAAAATGGATGACATTAATGAAGAGGTTAGTTAGAAAAACAAAATTACAATTGTATTAACGTTAACCGAATGCTTGTTATTCAGTATAACTTTGTGTAACACTCTGTGTAACTTTCTATGTGATTTTAATTATTAGTGCTGACATACTGAATATAGAACACTTATACATGCTATATTAAGACATAGTACGTAGGACATTAAGTAGTATGTATCAATTGTATTTCCAGGATTACTGATATTGGCGTACTTAGATTTGTATATAGATTAGTAAAGGACTGTAACTCAGCAACCATTCTGGCGTATGTACTAATTATAAAAATAAGTAGTTAAGCTCTCATTTGCACAAATGCATGTCAAAAATTTAATTACATACTGATTAAATGCAAAGCTGTCAAAAACTCAACGAAAAACCAATTGAAACCTACGCCACCATAATATTTCCATTATTTCATCTTTAGAAATATTCAGGTTTTACACAATTGATATGTGGCACTGACATATAAAGTTAATTCAATTATATTTTGGTAAAACATGCTAAACAATGATCTGATGACTTTCCCATTATCGGTTTTAACTTTAGTATGCTTAATGACCAAGAAGTTGTGGTCCTTAGTCTTTCACTGGAATAGATCACTATTTATATTTACTAATAACTATTTCACGCCGAACTGTAAGTACTATACAGTTACTATATGTTATGGTACTATATCACCAGTGTATGAAAAATGTTCAGGAGCTTTGCTTGCTTCTTTAGTGATAATGATTCATTTACGGTATTGACTTTAACCAATTGCTATTATCTGCTAATCAATTTCAAAATCTGAATGCACCAATCAATGTGACTTGTACTGCTCAACCGAAAGTGCTAAAAAAACATAATGTATTTTGAACTTATTGGCTCATATATACGGTATTGAACTAACATCGACAGTATATATATATACAGTCCAGGTCGTCTGAATTACTAAAGCCATCAGAAAAACCATCAGACAAGAAGTAACTGCCTTTGTTGCCATTATAAGAGCAGTATGAAAAACCCTCCGAAAAATATCATAGTTATCCAATAAGGACCATGCTTGATAGTATATTCATTATTCACCCGGCATCTCTATCCACAAACTCTCCGGAGATTTACCAGTTGTTCACACTTAGATTTTCTGGGTGTTACTTGATTTAGTTAAAATATTTATACAACATCTTATCTAATGGCAGTAAATAAAAAAATGTTGGATAATTACATAAATAAATTTTTAACTCTTCAGATTTATATGTTTGTTTAAATTCCATAAAGTATCCGCTTTTACTTCCTTTCGTAACTCAACAAAATCCAAGCCAAATAATAATGATAAAAATTTAGAGACTGGCGAAACTATATTATGTTTTGATCGCGATGCCCCCCTATTCAAAAATAAAAAGGATTAAAAAGCTTTATGGATAAACTACCTCACACTTCAACGGGTTGCTTAATATTTTCAGGAAGGGATGTCTGTGCGAATTGCTCAGCAACAGGCAATGATTGAACAACAGCGACAAGATGAGTTACTCCGTCGTCAACGCTCCGCCCTGCAGGAGATGGGACAAGATGGCTCCATGGCCGAACATGAAATGGAAATGCAACTACAGATGATGTCAGTTTTGCCTGGTCCTCCAGGATTCGGTGTCCCTCCAAACTTTCCCAAGAGTAGCCGTGCATCAAATCAGCCGCCAGGACCGCCTCCTCAAGATATGCCTATGATGAGAGGTGGAGTAAATCCTCCAGGAGTCCCAATGCCAGGAATGAGAGGACCTCTAATTCCTTCTTCAACCTTTCCTCCCGGAGCACCATCTGATAACCCTCCTCATATGGGTCCCGGGCCGATGATGTCTGGGCCGCCTCAGAATGGTGGTGGGGGACCGCCTAGCCAATTAGGTCCTCCGGGAACTGTACCTTTGGGACCAGTGCCAATGGGGCCACCTGGAGCAGGACCGGGACCTATTGGTCCTCCTGGTATGGGGCCAGGTCCAATGGGTCCTCCTGGAACAATGGGACCAGGCCCTATGGGCCCACCAGGGACAATGGGACCTGGTCCTATGGGTCCACCTGGAACAATGGGTCCTATGAGTGGACCTCCAGGAACGATGGGGCAAGGATCAGGACCTCCACCAATGGGACCTGGTCCAAATCAAATGGGTCACGGTATTGGTCCTCCCGGAATGATGGCACCACCTGGTAGAGGTCCACCTGGACCCCCAATGTGGGGCGGTGGCCCAATGGATGATGGACCCCGTAACATAGATGATGGTCCTTCGAAGAATCAGAGGTCACAGAACTCCACAAATCTTCCGTCTTTGCTCTCTTTAAAGGTGGAAAAACCTGAAGAGCTAAAAAATAAAAAGCCTTCTGATGTAATTCTTCCGAAGGCTTTGGAGGAGGCTCTTGCGTTCAAAGATCAAAGAGCTGCAGCTGTTGGCACGGTAGATGAAGAAGAACAGAATCGTAAGTATTTATATTATATATATCTATTTATATTTCTATATAATATAAGTTTTGGGCTTGGTTTCATATTTCGTCAGTAGATGACTTTTATATATATTTGGATAAATAGTTTCTTAATGTACAGTGAAATGCATATCAAAGATGGTGAAAAGTAGTCCTCCAAATTAACGTGACACATTATGCAGAATATCATAAAATGCATTTTAAAATACCTGTATTAAATTTATAAATTAACTCTTCATCGTTTTTAATCAAGGACCTAGAACACCGTCTCCACCTCTTGCCCCTGTCATTAGCTCTGAATATGACGCTGAGGAAGATGATCCAGATTCTGAAGAAGAAAACGAACCGGCTAGTAAAACAGGTGCCTCTAAACAAGAGGTAATATGTTATATATACTATTCTTGTATATTTTTAATAAAATTTCTCTATTAAGAAATATTATATTATACTGAAGGAAATTGTTTCCCTAATTATCATCATATAAAAATAACGCAGTACTTAATATTAGCATCTGTTGTCTGTCACTTCCAAAAAATTTATTTCCAGCAAATTTGAAATACTGCTACACAGTGCAAGTCCAACAGATTAATTTATTTGCTGAACCTAAATATCATATAAACATTCTTACTATTATATTTGTTTTATGTTTAAAAATTCTTGCCTTTATTAAATAGTTTTTATGATTGTGTATCAATAGGGAGCTGGTAGGGCGAACAAAAACCGCCGTAAGAAGAAACGTAAGAAGCAAGCGAAGGCCAAACGAATTGAGAACAAAAAAGAAGAGGAACTAAAGAAGCAAGAAGAAACCAAGGAGCAGGGAAAAGAAAAGGAGAAAGTTGATGTAGATGTAGAGTAAGTCATGAATGCCCTCGTCTGTAATATATTGAGCCATAGTCATATGCACAAGTTTTTTCAAATTCACATTCATTATAATTTTTATGTACTGACTTTACATTAACTAACAATTTTTAAATGCGATATTTATATCTGTTTAAATTGAAACCTTTAGTGAAGTCTTAAATATTACATTTTTGCTTAAATTATTTGAAACACATTTAAAATTATGATTACCTTTCCAATGTTCTTAAAAAAAATCTTCCATTAGGTATATTCAAGAAAATCTGCAGTTCCACGAAATGCAACCTATGTACCGTCAGTTCCATCAGATCTTTGAAATATTCAAGATGGCCGAGAAGAAACCGGACTATGAAGAAACTCTTCCAACCAAACCAACTCCTGCACCCCGCAAACCGGAGAAAGTTCATGATCAATTTGAAGTGGACGAGGAAACAGAAGAGGTAATTAAATGAAACCATTAAAAAATGTATAATTGATAATTTTCCACAAACAATATATTTTTAAGTGTGAAAGAAATTGCGATACTCTTGTCACATCCACTTTAATTTCTCCAGATATATTCAGGGAAATCTAGTACCATAATGTCACGCATATCAAGTGTTCATAAAACCAGAAATGGATTTAATAATGACTTGAATCTAATAGCTACAATATCTCAAAATACAGTATAACCTCGGATATAATAGACCAATGTGGGTGAGGGAGTGTCCATTGAAGCCGAAAGTCGTTCATATAAAAATCGGGGGTTTTAATGCATTTAATTATTAAAATTAGATGCAAGAAAAGAATCAAGTATTCTGTTCTTTTATAATCAAATGTGTAAAATTACTACAAAAATCCAAGAAAATAATTTAACTCATGGTGACCTTCATCTAATTCTAATCACCATAAAACATTTTCTTCAGCTACTTATTTTCCAGCAATATTCTGTATTGTTCTACAGAAATCATGAACTTCTAATATTTCTAAAGCCATATCTGCATCTTAGTCATTAAACAATTTCTTCAAATCTTTTCGATGTTTGAAAATTAACTATTAACATATATTTGTCCGTTATATTGAGGTTACACTGTACGCATATTTATATAAATAATTTTGTCAAATGCATCAACTCACATTCACACTATGGAGGTCTAATTGCTATTTATTTAAGACAACCGCCCATTGAAACTCACTGCTTCAAATAACTTTGTATGAAAAATGTGTGTTGAAAATAATGCCTTGTATTTGTATTTTCTTTGTATCACATCAATATTTGCTTTACTATGTTCAGAAAAAGGCGAATGATGAAAAAGACCGTCTCTCGAAAAGAAAATTGAAGAAGCTGTCTCGGCTGTCAGTGGCAGAACTAAAACAACTGGTGGCTCGTCCTGATGTGGTAGAGATGTACGACGTGACTGCCCGCGATCCCAGACTCCTCGTTCAGCTGAAAGCGCATCGTAATACGGTGCAAGTGCCCCGACATTGGTGCTATAAACGCAAGGTAATTTGAAAATAGCCAGAAAACAGCTCAATTTCCAATTGTTTAGAATTATGAACATTTGATGGTAAACATTAGATATGAGGATAACACTCGCCCGCACTTAACAATTATTTCATTTTACTTATAGTCTATTCTAGACTAACTTCCAACTGATGAAGCAAGTGAGTATCATGTTTATAAAATACTCCTTGTGAGACTTGTTAGCCATAGTACCTAGTACTACCTTAAAGTCCATGGTGCTTATCATCTATATTAGTCATATATATGTCCGTATTTGATTTATAGAGGTTTTGGCAGGGGTAGGCTTTGATTTTACTTGCTAAACAGATAATTCTTTAAATCTTCAATCTGCGTCCATATGAAATGATTTTATCTGTACCACTTTTTATTAATTATTACTAATCATTTTTATTATTTCTAGTATTTGCAAGGCAAGCGAGGTATAGAAAAACCTGCTTTCGACTTGCCTGACTTCATAAAGAAGACAGGTATAATGGAAATGAGAGCATCACTTCAAGATAAGGAGGAAACCAAAACTCTCAAAGCCAAAATGAGGGAGAGGGCACGGCCTAAGCTTGGGAAGATCGATATTGATTATCAAAAACTGCATGACGCTTTCTTTAAGTGAGTTTTTTACAAATATTCTGAAATTATTAGTTTCCTGATTCTATGTTAATATTATGTACTGTACTAGACTATTATTTTGTTAGATTTCATCGTAAAATATATCTAGTGTGTCAAAATGATGGATTCTTATATAAATATCTGTATATGTTACTGCGTACTGCCTGGAATAATATAAGTGATATATTTATTATGGTTGTAATAATATATTTGTACGGTATAACTATTGTATTAAATAATATTTATATATTTATTCACAGGTGGCAGACAAAACCTCGCATGACAATTCATGGTGATCTGTACTACGAAGGTAAAGAATTTGAGACCAGATTAAGAGAAAAGAAACCTGGTGACTTAAGTGAAGAATTGAGAACTGCCCTGGGCATGCCTGTCGGTCCCAACTGTCATAAGGTTATTATCACATATAGTTGTCTATGCCCATATTTGAAAATCAATTGAACCTTTTTCAAATCGTGTGATTGAATTATTTATTAAGAGTTTTTAGAATTTACTCGAGTTAAATCAATATTTCTTTTAATTAGCATTGCATATTATAACTCTTAATCTATTTATATTACCAATGGGTGAAAGAATTTCTTTTTTTAGATCATTTCCATTCCACAGCATATTCCACTCCACAGTTAATTTGACGAATTATTTTTCATTATGACTTTAGGACACGAATAAGTGTGTTTACTATAATTTTTTTTTAATTTTAGGTTCCCCCACCATGGCTTATTGCTCAACAACGTTACGGTCCTCCGCCTTCTTATCCTAATTTAAAAATTGCCGGACTCAACGCTTCAATTCCAGATGGATGTGCTTTTGGTTATCACGCTGGCGGATGGGGCAAACCGCCTGTTGATGAACATGGAAAGCCATTATACGGTGATGTCTTTGGCCACACTCAGAACCTTCAAGATGTAAGAATCCAGTATATTCACTTTTTGAATGCGGAAAGATGACTCCGTGTCAATACAAATGTCATAGCTACTTGTTAAAGATAAGGACCCTGTCAAAAGTATAAAAAAAGTTCGGGATTTGTTTATTACTCACATAAACACATGCTCACTGATCAAAGCTTATGTACTCACCGCTTAGCTATGATATATGTACTTACATAGTCCCCGTTTTGGACAAATAGTTATGTTATTTGGAGGGATACACACATGTGTGTTGTCCGTATTGAAAGAGTTAATTTATCGATACTTAATAGTCATATCTGATTCCGATAATGTATCCACACCGTAAGAATTTGATCATAAATCTCAATGGACACTTTATCTACAAAACTTTATGGGTACATTGACATAATATCATCTTTCTATATATAAATTATTATTATTATAAAGAATTTTTTTCTTGTTTTAGGATATCGAGGAGACTGAAATTGATCGGACCATGTGGGGTGAACTTGAATCAGAATCGGAAGGGGAGTCATCAGAAGAAGGTAAATAATCATTGTAGAAAAATGTCACAGGAAAAAAATCTTAGAAATTAGATCTAGGCTGTCAATAACTATGCACTTAAAAACTATTATTTTACAGTTAACATAGTGTCTCATCTCCACAGTACACAAAAAGTGTGTCTTATTAGGAGAGGGTTTCTTAAATTATATTTACGTAGACCTACAGGTTCTAGGGGTTTTATGATTCATATCACTTCTCTCTATAACATATATCTGTTAGAGCCTTCAAAAATCTCTTAAATGTGTTTTATTTATACTCTTAAATATATGTGCCTCAGAAAATATTGGCGATCCAAAGCCATGCATTAGCTAAATTTAGAATTATTCTGAAAAATATGAATGACTAGAATTTTTTTAAATGGTTAAAAACACTAATCTATGAGATATAATTGAATTGAAAGTCCGATAGAACTTCCTAATTATAAATTTATAATTGTATCTGCAGAGTCTGAAGGTGAAGAAGAGTTAGTTGAAGGCGAGTCTGGAGCTGGAGTAAGTGGTCTAGTAACTCCCGGTGAAGGTTTGGCAACTCCCTCAGGAATGTCCTCTGTCCCTCTCGGACTTGAAACTCCAGAAACCATTGAACTTAGAAAGAAAAAGATAGAAAACGATATGGAAGGGTAAGTGACTATTTTTTTATTTGATATTTTCGGCAATCATTAGTATAATAGATATTTTGCCAAATGCTAATTAAAATTGTGGTAAATTTTTTTCAGTGGTGAGACACCAGTGTTATATCAAGTTCTTCAAGAGAGGCGAGGTGTTACTGGGGGAATGATGGCTTCCACCCATGTCTACGATATGACGGGGGCTGGAGGTGCTCAACCACCCACTGTCATCGGTGAGATATATTTTTAATTTGTTTTACCTAACCTTTAGTTATATATTTTAAAACATCATTTAGACAACTAATGATTGATGGCATTAGTTTTACTTATTTACATAGCATGTATAAATTAATTTAATGTTGAAACTTTAGCGGCGGCCCGGAGACTTGCAGCGAATGCACCCCCATCGGAGCGAGGTACTGGCGGTGCAGGCGGGGCAGTAGAGCTGGCATTGGATCCTTCTGAGCTGGAGTTGGATGCCGAGGCAATGGCTGCACGCTATGAGCAACAACTCAGAGCTCAACAGCAGCAGCCCGCAAAGGAAGATCTTTCAGACATGCTGGCGGAACATGTTGCCAGACAAAAGGTTTGATGTTTCTTAATTTAGTAATAAACAAGAAATAAATTATCTAAAATTACAAACTGTATATTCTGATATAAATAGGGTATTACTAACTGTTTTAAACTTGTTTCTGTTTTACATAATATATCAATCACCAAATGTTGGCGAGCATCACGAGGTGTTTTAGTGCAGCCCGTTCTCTAATGACATGGCCCAAGTGCGGCCTGCACAGATCCCTACGTAAAATGTTTGGCCCTCTTTCAACAAAAGGTTGCCTACCTATGATATAGATCATAAGGATCTATGATTATTGTCAGGTATAATTATTTGAAGTCTTAAAACATTATTTTTTTTTACAGAGTAAACGTAAGAGACAGCAAACAACAGACTCCAAGCAAGCCAAGAAATATAAGGAATTCAAATTTTAATCGTTTTATTGGACCGGTATATTGTTGTACCTAGAATTAATACTATGTAAATCTTCACATTATAAGAAAGAATGATTGAAATAAACATTCTATACCTATCTAATGTTTTGTTTGTAAATCATTTAACGCTACTCTAGAACACACCTGCTATTATCAGATACATTAAATAATTGAAACCGTCCCCCAAGAAGGGGTGGGTCTATGTAAATGATTCTTCCTTTTATTGGATTGAATTTTAGGTCACGGAAAAACTTTTTAGATAGCTTTCAAGACACTGGATTTCATACTAAAAAAAATAACACACAAAATATATTATATCAGTATAAAAGGAGTATATATGCAAAAAAATATTACATCGGAAAGGGTATGTTCACATGTGGATTGAATCTTTCAACTTTTCTTTTTGAATGCTCAGGGTCAACCCAATTCTTGAGGTAAAATTCTAGGCAATATCTTGGTCTTTGGCTGTGTTCATCATAGTTGAATAATTTTCTATTTCTAGTGGATGCATAATCTTCACCAAAGGATTGAATCCACACGGTATCGATAATTTTGAAATTTTTGTCCTGCTTAATATCATTGTCTATCAATGTAAAATTTTTGAAGTCCTCCAGCTGTATCTTAATAATATTGAAAGGCTTGTCTAACTAGGCTTCTATATTAACATATTTCCACATAGATGGAATATATACAATAAAAGCTCTTATATACGAAAAACAAACAAAAATTGATATTCATTCGGTGTGTCATATATTCATATAGACTCCATTTCTACTTTTATTTCATTTATAATTCAGAGGACAGGTAAAAAATAAATAAGACAACAAAATTTTGTAGAAAAGATTTTATGGAAAATATTCATGGTTACAGAAGTCCACATTTTATAGTTTACTCATATAAACTTAATCCAATATTAATTACAATTTTGGTTGAAAAGAAATAGGTATATTTAAAGCTGTAATTTTAATACCTGTCACAGAAATATTCCAATAATATTCAATGACAACATCATAAGCAGAAACAGCAATAGATAAAAAATAGTAGTTTCGAGAAAATTGCTTTTAAATATTTAAACTTTGTTTCCGATGGCTGCCTTTTGCATTTTCAGTGTATAACCAACATAAAATTTCAATTTTGTGTTATTCATAACATTTTTTGAGTGTGATTTATTTCCATTTTGTACTGATACATCTAGTGATTTTATCAAATATTATATAAATATAAATTATTTTACAACTATGAGTTATCAGAGCAAGGTATTGTCAATTTGGTGTGAATACCAAAATAACATAATTTTACTTCTACAGGTAGTCGTCAACTTACGATCACAATCTGTTCCGATAAACAGGTCATGAATCGATCTGGTCGTAAGTTGGCATATGCGATAATTTCAGTACATATTTGTAAATTATACTGTGTGATGATATTAAAAGACTGTTTTCTATGTTCTTTATAATTAGTGTATCACCACATTTATCAGTACATATTCCCTATGGCTTCTTTTTTTTATTATTTTTAGTTGTCATTATTTTCTCCATTATTAGCATTCCACATATGCAGATATTTTTATGGATTAATTGGTTAAAAATTATAGTATTAATAAAACATGGAAATACAAAATGCAGATATTTGTTCTGTATATAAAATTTTTAGTGGCCTCTTTTTGGTTTTTTTTTTTTTCGAACTGCGTAATTATAATTTTTCTTTTAAAATCAATAACCTTTCTTTGCTTATTGGTAGGTTGAGATATTGATATTTTCCTTTTTTATAGACATCTGAGAATGGCTTAAAAATGCTTGTAACGCAGAGACACTCTAAAATGTGCTTCAGAACATTTAAACCATGAGTTAGCATGGGCGGGTAACCAATCACAGATTGTGGACGTAAGTCGCATATAGGTTGTAGGTCGACGAATACCTGTATAAAGTTTATTTTTGAAATTTGCTTTGAATTTTTGCTTGAATGCTTTAGATTAAGAATGAATCTCAAACAGGCCTATGTCAAAAAATGTCGTTTAGAGATATAGTACAGTTATAATATGAATAGTCTGCTGTAGACTTCTTATCACTTCGGTCAATTATTAATTTCTAGCTTGATTTAGTTTGCTTCTGTGGTTTAAGCTGACTTGCTATGATATCACATTTTAATATTCACTCCTTTACTGTGCGGCCTGATATTCCTTCAATTAATAATAATTATCGCCCGCGTCAAACACTATAACTTCTCACTACTACTATGAAACATCACCGCATCTCTATCTGACCAAATTCGCACTAAGGCTGTTTGAAAACTGACAGGAAAAATTCTGTTTCAATACCAATCACGCAAGTAAATTTAATGTCTGAATTTTACGACCGTCTTAGTATTATAATTACGATAAATTATACAATATTTAAGTTCTAATTTCTTAAAAAAAAAACATCAGACAATTACTCAATACATCCATTCATACAAAGTTGACACTATATGATTATATAGTTGACAGCGATGTTATAAACTGAGTTAACAAGTTGCTAAAATTCTATTTCCCAATGGTTTCTAATATATAGTGTTAAATATTAAAATTTTATCGACCACATGGACTATTTTGGTATATCTTCATTGGAGACAAAGTCATACCAGCATCACCGCAGTATCTGCCATGATCTTTGTTTTTCTATGTTTAGCACACAATAATTAACAGTAGTGATTAGGAATCTCGTAGACATGTGATGTCCACGTACTTTACTTCATAAGGTGGTATAAATTCAATTTTTTTAAATACATGGTAATTTACATTCTCTCAAATGCAATAGTGATATAACAGTTAATTATTTATGGAAATAGACTTTAACGGCATTGTAGAAACTGCTAATTTCAGCAATTGTTGTCCCATTTTATATAACACTTAAAATTAAAATGAACTAGACATTTAGATCAAGTCGGCAACATTCATTGGCATCTCGTCAATTTGTGTGGAGTAATATTGCTCAATATCTCTGAGGATTCTGATGTCATCGGACTTTACAAAGTTGATGGCGACACCCTTTCTTCCGAAACGACCAGATCTGCCTATTCTGTGGATGTACAGCTCACGATTGTTCGGCAGGTCATAGTTTATTACTAACGATACTTGCTGTACATCTATGCCTCTTGCCCATACATCTGTTGTGATCAGGACACGGCTGAAAAGACAAATATTCAAATTAATATTCATAGATAACTAAACTTGTAAAACACTGGGTTTTTCAAAAAACAAAAATGTTTCTTTTTACTTTTTTCTCTTTCATTTGAATATTCCTTATTAAAACTTTAGCTTATTTTTATACATAATATGTGTTGAAAATATGAACTCTAAAAGTAGACAGATTTTTTCTAAAATAATAATTGATAATTACTCAAGTAATAATTAAACTATCTATCTATATAATAAGCATAAAAAATAAAACAAACCTTTGTGCGGATCGGAACTCCTTCATGATATTATCCCTTTCTTTTTGCGGCATATCTCCATGCATGGAACTGACAGTAAAATTTGCCTCACGCATTTTTTCTGTTAGCCAGTCGACTTTGCGCTTGGTATTGCAGAAAATAACAGCTTGTGTGATGGTGAGTGTATCATACAGGTCACACAGAGTGTCGAATTTCCATTCCTCACGTTCCACAGCTACGAAGAACTGCTTGATGCCTTCCAATGTCAACTCATCACTAAAACAAAAACACTATTTATAATTGCAAATCTAGACACCAAAGGAAAACTTCAAGTGTTTGATAGATAATTCTAAAAAACTTCCACTGATATCTGATGTGTAATAAATTTTAGCTCGTTTAAACATCAAACCTAAATCATGGTTTCGAATGTGTAAAAACTGAATAAAAGTTAGCATTTTTTTAAAAATATAAAGAAATCTGAATAAGCAAACAAAAATTTCTCGATACCGTTGTAAGAATTTCACATCTTGCTGGTTGAAAATTATACCAAAGCCAGTAATTTGTAATCCGAGAATACCTTGGATTGTATAACTTTTATAATTAATTTAAGCCGGTTGCATAAAAACTCTATCAAATTTATCTCACCGTTTGACCAATATTCTGATGGGGTCTGTCATAAATTTTGAAGTCATTTCGAGTATTTCATGGGGAAGAGTGGCAGAGATGAGCACAACCTGAGTGGCTGGAGGCAAGTATCGATAAACATCGTAGATCTGCTCCTTGAAACCTTTATTCAACATCTCATCAGCCTCGTCAAGGACTAGCATCTTGATAGATCTGGTACGCAGTACACGTCGACGAATCATATCTGGAAATTTAAAAATTTATTAATTCGACTTTTGATTTATCAGAAGTAAATGAAAAAATCATAAATCCATTGATCACTTTTGTAT